>JBBKCR010000018.1:10771785-10791129 GCA_037577295.1 Ladigesia roloffi
TTACGCCTGTCCCACACTGTCCCACTTAAACTTGGTACTTGTCCCACATTTTGTCTGTCTGGGGGTGGTCACCCTATCTGGAATGGCCAAATAATATCTCAGTGCAGTTCCTAATGCATCTAAAATAGCAATTAAATCAGCTTAAAAGTCCATTTAAAAGAGCAGGGTAACTTAATTTCACTTATTTGTTCATAAGGCTGTGTGTAGGAAAGAAGGCCTACTGTGGTATGATTTGTCTGGCAGGTCTCCACACTGTAGGGCCTGTAAAAAAATCACTCACCTGCTTTTCAACCTAAATGCTTTTGATGTTTTTCATAGCCCACTGCATTGTTGGAGTTACTGCCTGTTTGGAAAAAAAATAGAGTATGAAACAACGTTCAAATATCGTTCAGTGTTGCACACAGCAATTTCCTCCCTATCACTAGTATTACAGAGGCTACAAATATAAATTGGTGGTCATACTGACCTAAGTAATCCTTGTAATCTTTGAAGTACTTGTGCCTCAGGCTACGACCATCTAGAGGGAGAACAGTTCCGACAAGTGCATTTAGTATCAAATGGTTGACACCAGCACAAGGGGAAAAGGGTCTGAGGAGGTGATACCAGAGCTAAGTGTTACAATGTATCACTTCATATATGTGTGTGTGCCGCTTACTTATATGATTTATATGACTGCTTGTTGTCTCAAAGAACAGATGTTGTGCTCTTGAGACTGGAGATTAATAAACTAAACACAGTCTGACCTGAGTTTCCACGCTGTTTGATACACTGGCCACGGTTGGGGATCCCTGCAGAGGGGTTTCCTGGGTTGATGATATGACATTCGTAGCCAGTGGGACAGTGTAGGGGCTCGTCCCCATCCTCTGTAGTGCTGCATGCCTCAGCTACAAACAACATGTGTAGTAGGGAATGTACAAAAACATAAAATACAATTATATACAGATATACAGTTTCTGTCATTTCACAAACTTACAGTGCTTATTTATTTTGCCTTTTACTTGTAAATATGAAAGCTAAAGAAAATACAAATGCTACATTAATAAAATAGCACTGATGTTGGCAATACTGGTAACATTAAGAAAGACAAATAACCATTGTTTAGGAAGATTGTACAATCCTTTATGGTAGTAATCATGACAAATGTGAGGCAGCTTCCTAAAACTACCAAGAGAGTCTTATTCGCCATTACCTTGTGATTTCTCAAAATTAGGCCTTCATTTAAAAATAATGCTGACAGCATACCTTAATACACATTGTGTTGTTTTACAACCACGTGTCACTTAAGTGTATGTAAATAATTTATAAAATGTGATTTGTTGATTTGCTGCAAAGCATAACCACTGTAAAGTATAATTTTAAACATTACGTTTTATTGCCCTCATTAAAAAAGACAAGCAGACATAGTTTGGGAAGTATTTATAGTCCCATGTTGAACGTGTGGGAGCTTCATAAAGTTCTCATCATTAAAATACACTTGAATGGATAAAAGCTATAGAGCCAATAGAGCTATAGAGGCCTTAAACCTCCCTGCACAGCAAAGCCCTCATATTTTTACTGCAACCAATTGTGCCTGGAGAAGGTGTGCCTGCCATGCCTCTGCTACAAAGCTAAAAGGGTTGTATCTAAACAGCAAGACTGTGGTCCAAAACATCATCAGATCCACCTACATATTTTTAATGACCACAAAATCAAGCTTTTGATGTGGCCAACACAGTCCCATGACTTATACCTCTCTGGAAGCCTGTGGGGTGATCTGAAGAGGAGAGTTTATAAGAGAAGACCTACGACATCTGACAGGTGTGAAGAGATTCTGCATTTTGCTCTCACATTCATAGTAAGGTATTCTTCAATCTCAAGCATTACAGGGGAAAACTATTTGCTGTAGACAAAGGGAGTTTTAACAAGGATCTAACCGCAGGGGTGCCAGGAATTTTGGCACATGCAAATTTTGTTAAAATCAGATAAATCGCTTTAGTTAAGGTTTAGATTCTTCCAGTGTTTTCAGTTTTGGGCTAATTAGACACAAAGACTATTTTTTCACTACCCAGTAATTAAATGCTTGGCATATATTTTATCCACGTGGATGGGCAGTGGGAAGAAAAGCAATGAAACTGGAAGTAATTAAAGGGCTTGATGTGAATGAACTGAACTTGAAACTGCCCTTAAGAGATAAAAAACTTTCTTGGGTCTCTTAGTAACAGAAAACTTAAAAAAAAAAAGATCAGCTACACCATGAAAAAATAGGACAGTCAACTGAAAACACATGGACTCAACACAAACTGTGTTTAAAAAGATAAAGCAGTTAAAGTCACTCTTTAAGTCACTCTTTAAAGTCTTGCTTTAAAGAGCTAAAACCAAACACATTTAAATAGCATTTAGTCACCATGCTGCAACAATCTGCACCATCTGTAGATTTAAAAAGCTACTAAAACTTTACCATTCTCCTCTGACCACTTAAATATCTGCACATCTCTTGCACTTTTAATTTTTTATATATTATTTCATGTATTTAACTTGTTCCATGATTGTATTCTCTTTCATTTAAATGTTATACTATTCCTGTAAAGCATCTTAAATGAGCATTTAAGTATGATAATGTGCTATATAAATAAACGTGACTTAACAAGACTGAAATTAGAGTACAAATTCACAAAGTGGATGTTGACACTCACCCTGTAGAACCTCTTCTGGTCCATCTAAGAGCCAGCCATTTCCACCCAGCCACCGGGGCTTTGGTTGCACCAACCAGTCCAGTACTAATCCAAACAGAGAGATTATTACATACCTTACATACCTTTTCCCATGATTGGACACATCTGTCTATGGAGTTCAAAACTTATCGATCTAATCCAGCCAATTTGGCATTGCAAGTAATCAGTTTTGAGCAGTTATATGCACTAAAACAGCAGAAATACAAGAATTCAACTAAATACTGCTTCACTAACAGCACTAAGTATGGACAACACCCCAGTTCTCAGATGGTCCTAGAAAACGAGACATATCACTGTTATATTTTTAAAAAGAAATTAAAAGATAGTAGTTCCCAAATTTTTTTATATAGATGAATGAGGATAATAATCAGCAGTACCACCGTAACCTATTTTGACTAAATATTTGACCATAAAAAGTAATTGAACCAGACATGCACTCAAAAATGCACTTTTTGTTCTAATGTGCAGATGCAGACTGCAGGATAGTCTATTTTGCTTTGGCCAATATGACTTTTGATTGTGTTACATAGTCTTTAATAAAAAAAAATAATGTGGACAATAAATGCATACCTTCATTCACACTAAATATAATTTTAACTACTCTTTCAAACTGGAACAATTCTATTTACTTAAGCATGTTAAATACCTTTATTAATGTGCATTTTTGTTACAGTATACTACAGTGTATTTCTATAAAGTATAGTTCATAAATACCACATTTTAGACAGTATGATATTTTCATTGAACGTTTGTTGAAGTGTTATTCAGTATATTAGGAAATACATTTCTGCAAGTATTTCCTCCCATCACTCTACAGTACACATCAATACATATTGAAAACAACTTTTAAAATACTGCTTAATTTCAAATAAATAAAAATAAAATGGTATTCTACAAAATTAAATTTTGTTAGATCTTATGCATGTGCAGAAATTGTTGTGTGTGTGGGTATGAAGTGTCTGAGAGTGTATTCCCACCAGGTGGAGGCTGAACTGACTCCAGGCAGGCATATATGCAGCCATTGTAGCAACATCGTTTGTGTCTCTCACACTCCGAGTCTGAACGACAGCCTGGCACCTCACAAGCCCGCTCAGGCAGCATCTGAGGCGGGGGTGGGCACCGGTCATTCTTCTGGTGTTGCGTGGACAGGGACTGGCTGGGATACTCATAATCCTGGCAGCAGGTTGGTACAGAGATACAGAGAAAAATAATGTTTCGATAAATAAACACAGACTTGCCCACCTATAAAAATTCATGCAGTATTCCAATGCAAGGCCGTTGTTACTTTAGAACTGGTGCTGGGAAATACCGCTGAAGACTGTGGAATCTGACTTAACTTGACTTCAACTTCATGAGCTTCAATGGGTATGTGTTCTAGGATTTTCTCAGAACATTATCGAGCATACCACAATTCTAACCTTGCATTATGATTGGCTGAAAAACATTCTGATATGTGCCAATACCTCTGAATGCAAATCACACTCAACTTTACATACCTTTAGCATAGCAATAGCAGATGTTCAATAGGGCTGTAAACATAATTTCTCTTAGATAGTTTATCAATGTTTCTATGTGTTCAGATTATGAAGAGTTCACTGTGTGCTGAATTGGAGGGACCTCATAGATACTTGTGTAACACAGAATTCTCAGCAGTCGTTCTTAAAGTCATGTGAGAGGCCCCTTCCCCTATACAGCTTGGGTGGAGGCCACACTGCAGCTTGTGTGAAACAGACTCTATCTGCTTGTAAAGAAGCCATGAATGCGTCGCTCTTGGCTGACTGTGTATTTTTCCCTGAGAGGTAAAGTGAGGACCGTTGACTCGAGTAAAAGTTCAGCATTACAGATTTAGTGCTAGTAATACAGTCCCCCTAACAATTGATAAAACGCAAATGATAATATATTGCGATGGTTTGTAAATCATGTACATCCATATTTAACTAAAACTACAACAATGACAATTTTGAACTTTCAAATTTATTATATATGTTATAAATGTATATTGTAATTATCCAGGGATGAGATTGTCAAAGGGAAAACACGGAGCACTTGCGAGAGCTGGTGAACTCATGGAGGAAACCTCCACAGCTTTATTAGAGAGCTTAGAACAGCAGTGGCACGTTAAGGATTAACATGCAGCACAGCACTTGCTTGTAGTGATTTTTCATTCGCGAAGCAGCTGGCTCTAGAGCCGGTTCTTTGTAGTGAAAGAGAAGAGCCGACTCCCAGCAAGTGAGAGCCGGCTACCCACTTTATTTCATCTTGCTGTTGCACTCTCACTCTCTGTGGGTCAGGGGCTGCCGGGGGGCGTGGTGAGTCTCCAGTGGGCCGTAGCTGATTTGAGTACAGTGCTGGCTGGGCTCTCCAAAGGATCAATTTAATTCCAAGGGCTTTCACATTAATAACTGGGTGCAAAATGAGCTTGTTAAAGTCAAAAACACCTGAATTATTAAGCATGTCTGGGGTAAAATGAAGGAGAAGTCATGGAAGATGAAACCAAATAATCTCAACGAACTCTGGGAGTCCTGCAAGACTGCTTTCTTTGCCATTCCAGATGATTTCTTCAACAAGTTATTTCATTCATTGCCAAGACATATAGTTGCGGTCCTCCAAGCTCAATGAAGTCATACATATTATTCAAGGACCCATGGCTTTATGTTCTGATGTTATTTTTGCATGTTTGTATATTCTAAATAATGTATATGTATAATTTTTAGATTATTTTTGCAAATGACAAGACTTTTGTCCAGGCAAAATTTGACCTTTCTGTCCTAATTAAATTATACAACTGAATGAATGACTCAAAACTTTATTTTGGTATAATAAGCATAATCTGGACAGCTTTTCCTTTCTTACAAGCCATTTCTGATTTCAATTGATTATACAAGTTAAGTTATTGTTTTTTGTTCCTAAAACTTGATTAAGCGACAAGTAGTGATGTTTCATTTGAAGCGAGGATTCGAGGCTTGTGTCGAGCAAAAAGGGGCGTGTCAAATGAAACATTTTTTCCAAAAAATGACTTGGTAGAGGACAGCCAAGGCCTCGGATTGTGTGAGGTGACGTCATCCGTTACATATGAAGCCTCGTTTGGCTATCGTGCTTCGATTATTGGTTCAGTTATTGGGGGACGTTTCAAGTGTAAGGCTTTCCCATACGCGGAGGTTTATTCGTGCGCCTTGGAGAACACACAAAACACTTTACCCAAACCTGTTTGTCCTTTTAAAAGGTTTTTATATACCCTGGCTTCTTCAGTTCGCTGTGAGCAAGTATTCTCGAAGGCAGGAGAAATTGTTTCAAAGAAAAGAAATCGACTCCAAAAGGGAGTGAAACATGAAGTGTTTTTAAATAAAAATAAGTTACACCAAGCATTCAGCCTCCATGTGGTACAAAAGCGTTTACATATTCATCAAAATACATTAAAACACTTCAACAGCACTATATTAATTCATGTTAATTTAATGTTTAATGTCATAACATGCAAAAAGTAATATGAGCGAAAGAAATATCACCATAAGGTCATGATATTCTAGCACACACGCTGGATGGTCTAGTGGTTAAGGCATTGGCCCAGCAATTAAAGGATTAAAACCCCAGCTGCTAGTGTCAGCGTCCCTCAGCTTCATTTTGTGGATGGGTTAAATGCAGAGAAATCGTTTCACTCTGGAATGTAGTGCATGGGACCAATAAAGGACGGTTGTGTTGTGGCATGTACATTAAGACGCCGTACTCGCAATCGGGCTTGCGTTCATTAACATAGATACAAAATGTCACAATGTATTAGTAGCCTGGTATTAGGCTTAAAAATGAAGCTAGCGCATGAACATTTTGCCCATATTCAAACCACACGGCGCACAGTGTGTGTGCATTCACATTTTTATTTTTCTTGTGTTGTGGTAGGTGGCCCCTCCGCAACACATTTGGCTGGAAGGGTTCAATGTGTTGTGAAGCCATCTCAACATCACTAGCAACAAGTCTTTTGTTAGCCACTGTACACTAAATAAAAAAATTCCATCACTATTACCTTGAACTATTGATTAACCCAGCCCCAGGTACACAGAGCTACCATGACTCACAGTCATGGTAGTCTGTGTATTTCTACACTAAATCCCCCAAAAATACATTCCCACACACACAAAAACACACCAAATAAACACAATAACACATTTACAACCCAACTACACAAAACTAACCCACAACACACAATAAACAACAAATAAACAGATTGTGGCGAGAGCAATGCATGCTGGAAGAGCCCTGCCCAGCTCAACTCCGCTACAATATGCTCACTATAAATGTTATGCCAGCAAAAATGTTTCAAAAAGATAGGGCAGGGGCAACAAAAGACTGTAAAAAATGTGCAATGCTAAAAAGCACCAGGTTCTACTAATAATGTTAACTGCCAATATGTCAGTAACATTATTGGGTACAAAAAGAAAATCTCAGAGAGTCTCTCAATGATCGAGAGATCTCTCAGTGAAAGACAAAGGCAAATAGTGTAACACTAGTGTAACAAAAAGAATACATAATTACATTAAAATAATCAGAGAATCCAGAGAAATCTCAGTACACAATAGACAAGGTCAAAAACCAAAAATGGCTGTTCATGGTATCTGGGCCCACAGCCCTGTAGGCAACATTGCATGGGCTCAGGAACTCAAACCAAAATGCTGCAGCCTTCTCTCGCCCTGAACAAATTTAAGATCGACAGAAGCGAAGTGGTAAACTGCCCTTTGGTCTGATAAATTAAAATTCTTCATGGAAATCACAGATGCCTCTTCTTCTGGTCTAAAGAGAAGATTGACAGTCTTGCTTGTTATCGGCACACAGTTCAAAAAACAGCATCTGTGATGATATGGGAGTGCATTAGTGCACATTGCATGGGTGGTTCTGGAAAGGCACCAGTAATGTTGAGAGATAGATAAAGGTTTTTGAGCACCTTACGCTAAAATCCTGATAACAACCATTTCAGGGAATGTCTTAGCTATTTCAATAAGACAATGTCAAATTTCGGCATTCTGCATGTGTTACAACAGCACAGCTCTACAATAGAAGAACACAGGTGCTAAACTGGCCTGCATGCAGTCCAGACCCATCACAAACTGAATTTTGGTGAATCACAAAACAGAAATATGACAAAGTAGGACTTGAGCTGTTAAACAACTGAAATATTTTTTCAGACAAGAATGGAACGTGTCCTTTTCAAAACCCCAGCAACTGGTCTTCTCAGTTTCCAAATGTTTACAGTGCTGTTAAAACAAGTGGTGATGCAACACAGTGGTAATGTACCCCTGTCTCGGCCTTTTGAAACAAACATCTCTAAACAAATGAGCGCATATGATTTGACTGCCTTGATGTTTCAATGATTTGCAAATCAAATAATTGCATTCCGCTGTCCAAACCTTTTTTTTTGGGAAAGGGGCTATATATGCCTGAGAGGACAGTACTGACACAAAATATGCAGTATTTAGGAATTAATATAAATGCAAGGCCCCTAAAAAGAGGCTTTGCTTCCGAGGAAAGATATGGGGCTTTTCACTTGCGTTTCTTTTTTCTTTGTGCGTGAGCTGAGGGATGTGGGCTGAATGTACAAAGGCCCTGCGCCAGACTTGCAGATGAGTTTCCATTTGGAGAATAGGTAACGTTTAGGGGAAAGAATTCTCCTCTGTAAGTCACTACTTCTCTCTCTCTCTCTTTTCATGTCTCTCACTTCTTCTCTCCTCTTGTCTTTTTTCAGGCCTGACTGCAGGCCAACACCACCTAATAACTCTGCCAGTTCTCTGCAGAGGCTAGCCAAGTATAAACTAACCTACATTCTGCTGCTGAAACGTCAGGACAGAGCATCTCAGAAAGCAAATATGTGCCTCTTAAAGTCTCTATGAGTGCTCGCAAGTTATTCTGCTTTGCTGTATTGTAAAGTTTTACAGCATGGTGTGGCAATGCTGCCTGTCTGTGATTTCAAGATAATGGCCCCACAGTCTGCACTTAATGTTTAAAAAAGGCCTGTTTATTTGGCAAGTGGGTCTGCCTCTAAAGCAACTGTGAAAACGAAAGCAAATGTTTGGCACGGATCATTGTGGCACCGTATTCAAGTGTTTATAATTTGAACCCACACATACTTTGGTTTGCTGGAGTGTGTGCCAGTGCAGTGGGTTTGTAACTGAATTCTTACAGTAAATTGTATCAATATAAGTTTTTCATGGTGAAACACATGTGTTGTCCTAAGGACTATCTACTGCACATGTACAGAGGTTTAGTTCCATTCACTCTCTGCTTCGTTATATAAAGCTTATTTTGTTACCCGGCCAAGATATTTTTCTTCTACTGGCCACTCCAGGTTTCTCCTGGAGAATGTTGGAGTTACACTGTAGGTCCAAAAGTATGTGGACACCTCTTCCAATTGGATTAACTGGATTAACCTAATTAAATACATCTTCTATGGTTTGTACGTTTACTATCTAGTTACATCAATTTTTTGTGTAACTGTTTGTCAGTTATTTACTGTGCTACATTAGGATACTGCAGAAGAGTAGAGCTGGTTATCCGTGATATTGCCCGTGACTTTGGAAGAAGTGTTGGATGGCAAGGCATCTACAAACTTTTAAACAAACAGTTTACAAATGCTTTGAAGTCTTTATATGTTTCCATGTACATGTTTGTTCCTGCCTCAGTAGGGTTCTGGGCCTATTTCATTCAATGCAGTTTTAAAGACAAAGATTACCTCTCAAGAGATTTAGTATCAGGATGAAGTAGTAGCATCCTCTTCCTGTATGGCGTGCCTAGTGCTGTGATCTGTGTGTGTATGTGTGTGTGTGTGTGCGTGTGTATGTGTTGTGTGTGTGTGCGTGTGTGTGTGTGTGTGAATGTGCGCGCCTAAGTATACTTGTAAGTGTGTGTTTATGTGACTGTGTGAGCCTGCTGGGCCCTTTTCTGTTTATTCCTTCCTGTTTGTCTCTTCTGCTTTAATGTGGTGATGCCAGTGGGGCCATGATACAGTTGTTTACTGTCTGCATTGCCTCTCAGGACAGCCAGAGAGGTCACAGGACACTACATATGCCATTTCATGTAAACTGTGATTAATCGGCTGCCGTTGTTTAGGTGCCGCAGTTCTTTTGGTCAAACATGGGAATACAGCTCTTCCACAGCATGGATTCAATGTGTAGCCTCGGAGATAATGCTAGAAGCTATATACTGTACACATCTGGCAAAAATACTGAAGTGCATCTTGAAGCTTGAGATTTTAGCCACGTGCATGTGTACCCGTCATTGGGACTGTCAAATGTGTCTAAGAGTGACTAATGGCTTAAGTGATCGGATTTGCATCTGTTTTAAATGCATCTGGGGTGCATATTCACTTAGATTTTGTGGTGACTTGGCCTTATTTGGATTTAATTCTGGATACATGAATTGACCAGATGTAAAACGGGACTAGAGGCACTTCATTTACAAGGGCTGTAATGTCTTTTTTATAGACTTGTCTAGGCAACATTCAGGCATATGTCATAACACATAGTGTTTTGATCTGTCCGTGGATTTCCAAATACAACAAGACAAATGAATAACTAATTTTAGTCTCATCACTCCAGGAAAGAACAGTGAGCTTTGATTCTGTCAGTGCATTTCATTCTGTTAGGATTTGCATCTGAGCTTATACACTGAGGCATTATTTTATTATTTGACCAGTTATTACAATCATGCCTCAGTGAAAATGTGTTTGCTTATTTAACAATGTAATTTCAAAAATACAAAATCCTCTAAAAACGAATCTGTAGTTTTTCCATAAAAACTTTGACATGCTTCTTTTCCCATAATATAGACAATATAGACCCATGCCTTGCTTCATATCCTCAGTCATTAAAATTCTTTCTGTTAGCATGTTTAATGCCAAATAAGATGATTGTATCTTTTTTATCGTATACCATTATCAATAAAATGCCTTTGTTGTCATCTTCTGTAGTTTTTGCGGTTTTCTGTGTATTCCAATGGATTCTTAGGGTCATGTATGAAGCGATTTATGCCTAGACAACTGGCCAGATCCTCCAAAGGATAATTTCATTTTCTGACCTACTTCTGCTTGACTGACAGCTGCTGTATGATCTTGGATCCCAGCTGGAGTGAAGCTCCAACAGGTGACTGACAGTTCAAAGAGCAGTGCAAGAAACCCTGCCTGCCTTGTTGAGTGAAGGTCAGTCCGTCTGCTGCTTCATAAGAGTCAATTCCCATACTCTTAAACATTTTTGATGATGAGTCAGGAATTCTAGGTGGAGTAAAATGGGAGAACTCTTCTGGTTGTGCTTATGCATTCTGTAAGGAATCTAAACCCCCACTGTGTTCAAATGGGCATGAGGAGTTGATATAGTAAAAAATACACTAATTATCTGAAGCACTCCCTACTCAGCTGACTGGGATTATTGTACATGTCCCAGAACTACTGTCAGCACATGACTGTTACACGAATGGGTTAAACTCATTCAGGCTGCTGACTGGGGTTTAAGTACCTCTCCTGGAGAAAAGGAGCTTGTGGAGAAAAGTCTAACAAGAGGACTGCAGACAAATCCAACTCCTCAAATCGGGTTACTTGTCAGTGTTTTGACTACCATTGGTTGTGGACAAAGAATGTGTAAAACATAACGAATAACCTGTCAGACAGACACTCAAAGCATGTGCAAAAGGATCCTCAAAACACCTGTAAGCTTCCCTAGGTCTTTTAAGACCTGTTGAAAATCCATCTACTGGAGAAATGAATGGCAGTGTATGAATGCAGTGGGGGTCATTCATACCAATACTTGCCCTGACAAGCCTTACACACCATGTATCTTGTTTTAATGCACTGCGACCCAGGAAAACACCACTGCATGTTCCAAAACTGGCCGTTAGATTGTTCTGTTCCCACTTGTTAATTATTTCCAAAAAGTAGAAAAACAGTCTATGTAATACAACGGTGTAATATTTTGCACTCCTATTGGATATTAAGGGAACACTTCTCCCACAATCATTCTAATACACAGAGGTACATGTTTGGATTGTTCAGCATATTCTGTTGCATTCTTTAAAATTAAGTTTCCTGAAAAAACCTATGATTTTTTAAAGAACTTTTACATTGTGTGGAAGTTATGTTGTACAAGGTTATGTCTAATCAATCGCAGGAGAGTGTTATTGTGTGTCTTGATGAGGTATTTTTGTAACCCAACAAAATCAAAATATTTTAGCAAATCTTGACCAACATGATGTTTGTGTTATTATTTAAATTTCATCATAATTCATTCGTACATTTTTAAATGACTGTTTATTCCTTAGAATTAATCAAGCAGTTTCTGTTACTGTATCTTTGTTACAGATATATGCAAATTGTCTTATTTCTGGTAATAATCCTCTTTCTGGATGCCCTGTACTTAAGCAATACTGATATTTTGTCTATATGATTTTCTTAAACATTTTATTATGCAGTACTTCCCTGAGCAGAATTCCTCTGTTTTATCCTCGTTGTCCATGTAGTTCAAGACCTCCCAAAGTGTGGCCAGTGGACCAAAGTGTGTCCATGAGGATGTTTGATTTGGAAAAATGCTGACAGATTTACTTCAACCCTATTTTTGGTATATTAGATTATATTTTAGCAACCTTGAATTCAGTTTAATGTTTGAAGTGGGCCAAAATGGTAGGAGCTTTGAAATGGAGCTTTGAAAATGGCATTTTACTATAAAAAAAAAACAATATATACACCTTTTTAAAATAGTAAAATACCTTTTGTTTTAAAGTCTAGGTCTTGCACATTCTCCCTTTACTCATCCCAACTATTTATATCTCTAGTTTATAGCTTTTCTCAGATTGGTAACTGATGAATACTCAGGCATGTCATATAGTATGAGAAAAATTAGTTGTGTGACTGTCAGATCAGCTTCTGCTTCTGAGCCTTTTTAAAAAAGAAAGTGAGAAGGGAAAGATTTATGTGCAGACTTTTAGAACTGAAGTCTTTTATATGTAACTTTTATACTGAATCTACCAAACCTTTTCAAAGGAAAGAGGTCACGAACCGCAGCCTTTTTCTTAGCCTTGCTATCTTTTCTGAGGAATGTTTTGCTTTGTGTTCAAGTTTCACTGATTACACCATGCAGACAGTAATTTTTCCATCTAAATTGTCAGAACAGGAGAAAGGTATGTGGAAAACCCATAGCATAAATCTGTCTGTTTCTGTGACCCAGAGAACCAGGATCTGGGTCACTGCTGCCCTGCTATGTTCAGATTTGTGGTCCAGTGAAGCTCAAATCGCTATTGAAAGAAACTAGCACTTCTTGCCCAACACAAGACGCTTTAACAGGATCAATTGTCCATGGCCGCTTAGGTGAGTGCCAGTTGGATCGCATTGCTTCTTGGATTGAGTCAGGCCCACACAGAGTCAGTGGCTTGGCACTTTCCTCCACTGGCTCACACATGCAACTTTTGGTAACAACTATCTCTTACATTTAAAATGTGACAAAGCTCACTTCGTTTACCTTTACTCCATTTATACATGACAGACAGAAACAGTACTGACTTATCCACCCACAAATATCTGCTTTTAAAGCAACTGTTATGAGATAGAACTTTACAGAAAACTTAAGAACAATTCCTATTTAATTTAATAACTTCAAACTTTGTTACATGATGTTAAGATTCCAGTTTACGTGCTGCTTTAGAAGGCTGCACTGTGTTGCTAGAGCTAATAGAAAATAACCTGTTTGGAAAGCATGTGAAGAATTTCAGGTTATTCTTCCCATTATAGTCCCTTATGTTCCGGGCAAGTGGATTTTACTATTTGCTTTTCTGCTTAAATGTGTGATCTTACAGTAAAATACAGTGAGTGTGTTTCTAATGACTGCTCATTCGATATCATTGCCCAGTTATGGGATATTTTATTAAATTATTATAAATGCAAAGTAGCTAGAACCTGTTACGTTTTTTCCAGCATGATTCAGTACTATCTTGGTATTTACCCAATTTTACCCCATATAATTACACACTATTTTGGCCTCTTACTTATCCAGTTATTAGCTAGAATCTGTGGCTTGTTTCAGTGTAGTAAAACCAACTGTCTGTAAACTTACCTTCAATAAGGACCGATTATTGTATAATTACCTAGATATAATGACCTACAATTTGTATCTCCCCAGTTAATACCTAGTTGTATATTACTGAGTTTTATAATGCAAAATACATATTATTTTTGTCATATTTTTGTCACACCTTCACATTGATATTTAGAATTATTGCCAGTGTCCTGTAAAACTGGACCAGCCTTGCAACAGAACTTATGTTTGGGTGGAGCATCGGTACGTCCTTTAGGCCAGCTACACCTTACTGACTGCAGCTCTGTTTCTGCATTATGTTCTTTAGCTTACCTGGTTCACATGAACTATTTTTTGTGAATGAAGAAAAGACAGAAGGAAAGAGAAAAGGTCAGTGAGGGCGGCTGATGTATTCCATCAAGTAAAGCAAAAAGGAATTCAAAGATTGGGACAGATGAACAGAAGCAGAGAGAAGAAATATCTCATCACAAATCTTTCTTAAAGAGACATTTAAGAAAGGTTCATGAAGAGCATACTTCGAGCAATGGAGAGGCTTGTACCCACATGCGCACGCAAACTTAAAGCCACACCTTGACAGCAACAAAGAAATGTACAGCATTCTTGCCAGGGAAGTACTGAGATCCATATTCACACATATTATATTGTTTTCATAAGTAATTTATAATATTCCCTGAATGTGTTATTCCAACCAAACCAACAAAAATACAGGCTCATTTTGCATTCAAAGCACAGTATCTGAAAAAATACCCAGGACATCTGAAACAAATAATGTGGAACATTTACCATACATAAAAGTGTTATCTATAACAGCATTTTTAGAAAATTCTAGCTGAAGGCTTCACAATTCACCCAACAAAATATGCTACATAGGCCAGCATACTTCAATGTAACTTTTTCAGTCTAAACAAAAAGAGTTTAGTTTTGCTCCTCACCTTCTGGCTAAGTCCTCTCCTCCTGAGTCTGCGCGAGTTCCCTGAGCCAGCGTCCAGCAGCAGCAGCAGCAGGCACACCAGCAGCCGGACCTGAGTGCCTTCCATGGCTCTTTCTCCTTCACTCCACTCTCCTCTTCCTCCTGCTCCTCCTCTTCTGCTTCTCCTCTCTCAGCAAATTCTGTGCTTTGAAGTTTTACCCTGCTGTGTAGAACCCTGCTTGGCAGTTAGTTTTTTTTCCCCCTTGTTGGTGTGTTTATGCTGTGGCTTCCTCTAAGTCTCAGTGAGTGAGTGTGTGTGTAGGCAGCTCCCTGTGGTTCCCTCCTTGTCTGTGAGCCGGTGCTGGTAAGAGATCTCCTAGTGTCGCTCATACAGATCAGTTTCTGTGGGCTTTCTGTCCTTTTGAGAGTAGAAGTTAGAGTGAAGGCACAAAAAGTAGTTGAGAATGGGAAAAGGAGGAGAGAAAGAAAGTGGGAGAAGTACAGAAAAGAGAGGAAAGAACAAGGCAACTGTCTGGGGAGTGGGTTGAGTGTGGGCGGCCGGAGCAAAACGCACATGGTTTGCTCAGAAAGAGAGAGGGAGGGGAGAGAGGGAAAGAGTGAGATGGGGAAAGTTGTGGAGGGAAGGGACAGAGCAGAAGTTAAGGGGGAAAAATAACAGGTGTGTGTGTGTGTGTTTTCTAACCCCACAATTTTAATAGCAATAACATTACATAACATTTACAATTCGGTGAGAGGAATGTTTGGTTGCTAAAAATTCTTATTTAACATATAAAATTCTAATGAAATAATCTTAGGTTTATGTCAACAGTATGTGTATGCATATGACACTAGAATAAAGACAATACAAATATATAAGAAAATATAAATATAAATGATGATAGATAACTACAGTTGATCAGTATACTGGTGTTTATTGTTCTGGTGATGATGGATTATAATTCACTTCTATTATAAATTAGGAATGTTTTTCCCTTCTCCTGTAAAGTCATTCATTTGAAGATGCAAAATATTGTATTTTATAGGTAAAAGTATGATCATGCATTCTGACAAAGTATAAGTGTATGTGTGGATGTTTTTTAAAGACATGCTGTATTCATTATGTTGCCTGGAGTCATACACAGTGAAGCAGTGGCGGCCCAAACACCATCCCTCTTGTGGTTCTGTTAGGAGTGGTGTGAATATTTGTGCTGGAAGTGGTGCAAACCAGCAGGAAAACCCAGCGTCCTGTCTTCACACATCAAAGTGAGTGTGTTTAAACTAGTTATCCTTTGTAATCAATAAAAAGTGGTTAACTGTTAAATTACACAACATATAAAACCTTTCTTAATACTTCATGATATGCTAGGCGTCCTCACATATCTGTTATGCTGCATATGTGTAAAATGTACTTAACTGTTAATTTGTCACAACAGGATCATCATATAAGCTTATCTGCAACAATACTGTGTTAATATCATTTAAAAATCACAATTCAGGCAAAGTGTCATTTTGTCGCATTCATATTAAGTCCCCAAAATTATAGGAATACCATACAGTTTATAAAAGTATTGTAAAAGTGCTATTTTTGCAACAAATTTATCACTTTTTGTAAAAATTTAAGAGCAGTTAGATTGCCTTTTGAACGTTATGGTTAGGTTTAATTGCAGTATTATTCAACTGCAGCTTAATATGAGTCAATGGACTGTTCTCACCAATGCAGTAGCACCAAACATGTGTTTCTCTGTCTATAACTGTGTGTGTGCATGTCAGTGTGTGAACTCAGAGGTTCCAGTGCACAGAAAGAAGGGAAGCATGTGCCAGGCTGTGGGGAAGGGGCTACTTGTCTTTGAATGTGCATGTTCGCTCCTGAAGTGAGACATCCTCGCTCATTCCTCACGCCCCCTTTCATAAGCCCCTTAAACAGTGGGGGGAAATGGCCAGGCAGCTCAAATCTCTGTCATTATCCATTTTACAGGAGGAAGACCTTAGCATGAGAAGAGTGAGAATCCGGTTCCACACAGGAAAGAGAAAGAGCACTGAACATTCCTTCTCTTTCTGTTATACCACTCTTACAGTTACATAAACATAACTATAAATGGCTGTCAAAAGACAAGCACAAGACAATGGAATAAAATGTGGGACCACCCATTTCAGAAGTCAAATCAGGGGCATAGCACATCCCCCCCACTTTTGTCAGATTATATTGTATTAAATTGATTAAATTGTATTTCTAATTTGGCATCCCTATCTCAGAACCACCCCACTCCCCCGACACACACACACACACACTTTTTGAAAGTTTCAAATAACAATATTTTTTTATTGAATATTTATGGAAATATGAGATAGTGGAGAAATGCTTTTTTTTTGTCAGTTGCTGCTATTTTTGTATTTTTATGAAATCCCAGCTTAGTTTGTTATGAGAGAAAAGAAACATGAGAGTTAAAAATGTCAAATATTTGTTTGGTAGGCAACTGCCAGAATATATACTGACTGCGAGTAATAGCTGTTTTTGTCCAAAATGTTTATGTGGGCTATGTTTTTATTGTAGTTTTTCTTTGTTTTAAGTATGGGTTAATAATGCTGCATAAATTCCAGAATATATCTTGACTCCCACAGCCTGTGTAATGCCCAGTCCCGTCTCTCTGTAACAAAGTCATAGCAGCTGCATCTCACACACACACACATTCCCAAGGGGGGCAGGGGGGTGACAGCTGCAAGTTGTTTTAGAAAGGCCCACTGTGTGTCTCAGTTTGCACTGGGAGACAGTTTTATTGTAAATTATTAATAACATTCAAACAGAATGTAAGTTTTATTATAGCTGTGATGTAATTTATTAAGGGCAGCAATATCAGTAAACAGTGCATTTTACGATGATCTGTGGTCCACAGCAGTCGTATTAAAATAATAGGGCTGTGCAATGCACAGAGTGAGAAATTCTTTTGATGTGAGGCAGCATTCTTAGATGTCACGGCTTTTGAGGTGTTTGGCTGCAGCCACACGCTCCAGATTTGCTGGAACTAAGGCTGGGTTCTAATCTCATACAGATGAATGTGGAGGGAGGGCACTTCATGGTGGGCTCAGCTTTTTAAAGCTAAGATAACACTAATGATAATGATGATGATGCTGTAATGAATTCAGCTGAAAAGGCAGATTTGCAGAAGGCATGAAGACGCTAGGTGACTGACCCTGTTCTGCTGATGAGCAAAAGAAAATCATGTGTACATATAACTGTAACTGATAACTTTTGTAACTATACAATGACTAGGGTAGTTCCATAATCTGTATATAAATATGTGTAAGAGTGTCTCCCTAAGTGTGTGTATGGTGTGCACATGCAACTGAGCCCATCAAACCTCTCAGAACAGGAATGCTAATTTGGCATCAATTTAGGGCTTTTACATAGTAGTGAATAGGAATACAGGGACTAATGGCCGTTATTTTTTAATAAGTGTTGTTATTCTGAGATGCTTTTTAATATGCACCCTGGGCAACCTCAAATGTTCAAAGAAACTTACAACCAAAGATGCTGATAAACACCAGCACTATAGGTGCTTTTTACTTAATGTAAACCTTTTAAATGGTGACGAAAATGACCATCTAACTGCGGGACCAGTATCACTGTCAGATTTCTCCAGTTGTTCTAAAAAGACATGAATAGGTATCAGTAGATCCTTAATGTAAAACATAAAATACACTATTCAATCCTCAATATGTGACATGGAGGACATAATATTGCGTAAAACTACTGATAATGAACAGTCAAAATTGATGATATATGAGCATAATTCACTTTAGCTGCACATTAAAATTCATTCAGAGTAGAATCAGCATGTACAGACTTTCTAACCTCTTCATGAATTTCAACTATTGGAGCAAAATTGAAACATTGTACCCAAATTATCTTTGGATCCAATATCAGATTTAGTTAACTAAAATGTACTTTCAGTAAATCCATTTGATATAAATTGGTTATAAAGGACATCATGTCTTTCATGTTGACATAGTTTCATTGCAAATTAAGCAACGTGAGAGGTCAATATCTCATCAGCGACGTGCATCTGGAGACATTGACTCTGTTGTCTTTAATTAAAATCTAATTAAAATCTGCCCCCAGAGTAATAGAAATGTGAAAATTAATGATTAATTTAATGAGTGTCTGTGACATTGCGCAGGTGCAGGGAGAAGTAGAGGCAGATGTACTTGTGTGTGTGTGTTTCAGACACTGTGCAGACAGTGTGAGTGTGTTTGGATGGGTGTGTGAGTTTATCATTTGTCTGATGTCAGAGTGCAGGAATGGACTTTGATGATCCAAGTCTCGATAAAGGAAACAAGAGTCTTGGCGCCATCCAGTTTACTCTGGAGTGAGGAGAGATAAATCTGTAAAAGAGGATGCTCGGATGCTTATGGAAAAATGATGAGGGCCAGCGTTCTCTCATTCACTCATGCATACATGTAATCATTAATTCATTCATTTAATCATGAATTCATTCATCATTTCTCTCTCTCTGTCTCTCTCTCTCCCTCTCTCCCTCTCTGTGTCTCTCTCTCTCTCTGTCTCTCTTTCTCTCTCTCTCTCTCTCTCTTTCTCTCTCTCTCTCTCTCTCTTAATGTTTTCACTGTGAAATATAAATGCTTTGATTTCTGCATGTGGGCCATATGTGTG
>JBBKCR010000018.1:10819934-10831926 GCA_037577295.1 Ladigesia roloffi
ATCTATCTATCTATCTATCTATCTATCTATCTATCTATCTATCTATCTATCTATCTATCTATCTATCTATCTAATAAAGATGAAAGCAGTGCAGTCCAATGCACGGAGCTGAAGTACTGACAAAATTCAAAAGAAAGATACAGGCACTTAAGATACAGGCATGTTAGCCCGAGGATGTGATGCTCATGGATCAAGGTTGCCCTGCGGGTGTTTCATTTGTGAATTCAGGCCAGGTTATCTTACACAACATAACACAATGTGCATTTTAACTTTGGAATTATCACTTTAACAAAAGAACCTGTGTTTTATCAAGACTAAATGTGGCATCGGGAATCAAAGCCCTGCTTGGATGGTGGATCATGAACAGCATCCTAAGTGCTAGGAGGATGAGAGACGGTCAGCAAGAGATAAGCTTTTTGGACCTATCACAGTAGATACACCAGCAGCATACTGAAGCATCTTCTCACTGATTGTACATACAAGTGACCTTCACTTCCACTTTAAATCAGTTTGTTTAATCTTGGTACAACTAATGGTGTTTGATTTACCAAGCTAGCAATCCCTCAAATATCGAATGAAACAACAAGGATTGCTGCAAAAAGCTTATTAATAGTTGTGCTGATAATATGCAAAATAAAGCCACTACATCTTATATGCAAGAATCAAGTTAACCTGTATTGTCACTGCTATGGTAAAATGGATGCTCATTTTTAAAAGCTAGCTGTGAGGTTTACATATCCTCTTTGTCTGACTGTCCAATATTCATGCAGTATGATTATATTGGTATTAATCTGCAAACAAAACACTGAACTTCAGGCCTAATTACAACTTAAATGTTGAATCCAAAACCTTGGTGTATAGTGAAACGACAATTTCCTAAAATGAATGTGATTTTATGGAAAGAAACAGCAAGCTGAGCAAGCTGAAATGCAAAGACTACCTAATAAATGAACGATGTAACAGGACTCTGTAACTGAATTAGTTTGGCAAGTTAGGAAAATGATATTGTTTTGGATATAGTTTTGGATTAATACAGGCATCTCCACAAATTTACAGTATGTCTATTCCCAACTCTCATCAAGACTACCCTGCATCTGCTGCTCCTCTCGATAAGCGGTGAGCCCTAAGACAGTGACCTTTTGCAGAGGAACTGTTCACCCAGAGGCAGCAGACTGTCCTGAGGGAAAGCCACAGAGCAGAAAGGGAATGAGTGAATTTCAATAATGTTTAGTCATTCAGGGGCGCTTATAAAACAGCAAACTTAAACACATACAGACAACACCGAGTGTCAGTAACTGAACAGTGATATAATTTTGGTCATCTAGGCTCTGCATACTGGATTGGGAATGAAGAAACGACTGTGAGGTTGAAGTGCAGATGGCTGGTATTTAAATCTACACTGGGTGAACCTCCAAGGCCTTTCCTTAATAGTCCCTGCATTTCAGTGGTCCCCTGATACACATTGTTTCATGGATCCTTTGTTCTCCACACTTGGCTCATTCATCACTCTGTTTCAGAACTTCACAGGGTTTTGTTTTTTATCAAACTGTAACCTGGCCTTTAAAAACAACTACTTTTCTGTTTCCAACTCTGTTCGGGAACATAAGCAACTCTTGACCTTTTGTTAGCTCTCTAGTGAAATAATAAACAAGCCAGGTAGCAACTGAGCAACTGAAAATCATGGATATATAGGGCTGCAATACTTTATACTGTATAACTGCAATATAATTTATCCAGTGCAGATGTAAAGACCCCTGAATTAAATCTGACATTTCCCCATTTAATCTAAAAGTCATTGTTTCATTTCAAATTTAACTGTCTACATACTAAATGGACTCTTCATATAACACATATTTACACCTGTACATACAACAGAAACACACTTAAGCCTACAAAAACTCTGTAAATTCTTTCTTTTTTAAACCCAGGTTATGTGTATGTTGTTTCACAGAACAAATCAAATGAATTGTGTGACTGTGTCTAATGTTTAGAGCATGTTTTTTTGGCTACACAGATTACATGGTTCAAATAAGTAATATAAAATCAAAACAGAATAGGCCAAGCGCTGGGATTACTGCTGTCTTTATTTGGGTCCTTTATGGGTCAGTCACTCCCGTCTGTCCAGAACGCTACAAAGGAAGAGAGAGAATAAATGTTTGCTCTCAACAATGTAATTGCAGAGGTGCTGGGAGAGTCCCATAAATCAATGAGCTAAAATAATCAGCTAGTTTATTATATGAATTGTGAAAGGCTTGTAACTGAAGGTTTTAGAAATGACATAAGGAAGCAAAAGCCATTTAGGCTACCGTCATTATTGCGTGAAGTAAGCAGAGCTGAGACAAACTGGGAAAAAAAAGAAAATCCTCAACGTGATTTAATGTGCTTGATCATGATTAATTATCAGAAAAGGTTGTTCAATCCCAAAGAGGCTGATATATGGTGCACACAGTTCATCAGTTAAAGCTATTCAGCTAATGGCTGATGGAAGACAAGGTAGCCCTGTAGTCATAGTGCGGTCCCTGGGGCCTATTCCACTGAATGGAGCGGTCTTAGGCCCCCTCTCTGTGAAGGTCCAGTCTGGAATGGGGAAGATCTAGAAACACTGTGCAGCCCACACTGACATATCAATAGTCCATACTAAAAGGCTCCAGCTGGTAGAGTATGTCTGTTATTCCCTGTAGACTCTCCTTTGTTCCCAAGAAGAGAGAGGGCCTCGGTGGATCCAGGAATTTCCGAATCCTGGCCGAGAGTCAGTCCAGGAGAAGGATAATCCACACCACCCTCCTGCTCCTCCCCTGGCCCACCCACAGCAGCAGCAGCAGCAGCAGCTGCAGCACATTCCTCCTTGAAGATTCGGTCATGCTCCTGTTTCAGCTCTTGGTAGGAGCGCGAGAACATGTGAAAGATAGAGGTCGCTGGGAAGGCCATGATGAGGATTCCACTCAAGATGCTGCTGAGCGCCACCACCTGGCCCGGGATGCTGCGTGGCACCATGTCGCCGTAGCCCACCGTGGTCATTGAGATGATGGCCCACCAATAGGAGGCGGGGATACTACTAAAGTCCTGTGCTCCCGTCAACTCGCTCTCGGCCAGGTGCACAAGTGGTGAAAAAAGAGTCACAGCCACACATAAGAAGAGCAGCAGCAGGCCAAACTCACGTGTGCTCCTTCGTACGGTCAGCCCAAGTGTCTGCAGGCCCAGTGAGTGACGTGCCAGCCGCATCACATACAGAATGCGCAGTGCTCGCAAGATGCGAAGAACCAGGCCCAGCTTATCCAGGTAGCCTTTACCCCCAGCCGGACGCTCATGATCCAGTGCAGGGTCCTCCTCATCCACAACCAGGGACACGTAGTAGGGCAGAATGGCCATGGCATCAATGATGTTTAGGGGTCCGCGCACAAACTCCAGCTTGCTGCGTGCCTGGATGAATCGCAGCACGAACTCCAGTGAGAACCAGGCCACGCACACCGTCTCCACGATGAACATGTGGTAGCACTTCTGAGAACACTCGCCCTGTGAAGTGGCAGAGAGAGGGAGGTTTAATTCCTAATGATTTCAACTTCGCTAAAGTGTGTTTTAGTTACCTTCAGACCAACTGACTGAAAAAGGTAGCACCACATTTGAATTTAAATGAGAGTGAGAGCGGGAAAGGGGATTTGGAAGGAGAGATAACATTTACACAAAAAAGACTGAGGTCAATAAGGAAAGGGGGCGGGGGGGTCACTGATGGCACAGAATGGAAGAGTGGGGGAGATAAGGTGAGGGCATAAGATAGGCATCACATCATTAACAAAAATCCTCTGTTTACTTTTGGTATTCAAGTCACATTAGCAGATAAGTCTAGTCGAATCAATTAATCACCCTGGGTCAAAGGTCCATCCGCCTTGCTGGGGGGGAGAACACTGAAGACAAACAGGCAACTGTGCCCTCTAACTGCCCTCCCTATAGAAAGTCAATTAAACACTGGAATGCTAAGTCAGAAACTGCCCTTCTCTTCACTAGTACCCATCCTTTAACAGACTCTCAGCTCTCCTTCCTTGCCATTCCATCACTTCTCCCGCTCCGATCCCTCCATCACGATAGGTGCTTTCTCATTTCTTTACTGTGCGGTTTTGCCGCAGGTCATATCATTCCTCTCAAACATGCACATATGTTCTATTCTCTACAACTCTATATCATTCATGTATGACAGTTAAATGTTTGATTTTTAGTGTCATGACTCATACTGTCAATATGTGTTCAACACACTGGAGAATTTATTTGTACAGCTCAAACTAAACCACACAGCTCTTCCTTCATTAACAGGCTACCAGGTATTCAATCATTTTAAGCTTTCCATTGGAAGCTTCTTTGGCCTCTTCCAGTAGACCCTCCACACATCCATTCATTTATTTATTCCTCATTTCTTTCTGCAGCGCTCCAAAAGTAAATGTGACTGGTGATCAGAACATTATGCATGTGAAAAAGGGCTAACACCTCCTACATGTCAGGCTAATTTTCAATTTCTCAGCACTAATGCACTACGAGCGACCTTATATTTGTGACTGCTGCTGCAAGAAATGTCAATGACATCTCATTCCACCCAGGAGAATCAATCAGTTGCCACCTCAACAACTGCAGTGCCAAAAGACTGCACAACTTCCAGACTCTTAGAAAACTGCAGACTTTATTACTATGTAATTATCTTACATTGTCGAATATTGCAATGAATGTTACTACAGAGCTGAGCACTGAGGGGTCAGTGGAAATGTGTAGAATGAGAACAGAGGGGCCTTGCTAAGATAAAAATACAACTGTGATATCAGTGCCATTTGCCAGGGGAAATGTGTGTGGTGAGCTCCAGTGAAGGGTACAGCATGAGAGAGTTCCACTGCAGAACTGTCATCTAAATGGATGTGAACGAGGGCTAATGATGTGTGTGGACTGGTTTGCAAACGTGACTCTAGAGTGAGGTGGAGTTTTGCAGTGGGCTGAATAATTGAAAGAGTGCTGCTATTCAAGAGCATATGCTGTCTTTGTTCTCTGACAATCAGATCTGCTCTTTTCATTAGCCCATTCACTGCCCCACAAACCGCTAAATAAAGACGCAATCAGTCTTGGGAGGAAGCATTCATACTGGTAGTTACGGAGACAGAGGGTATATGTTTAAACATAATACACATGCATAATATATCAAATGTTTTACAGGTGACAAGAGCACTAATTCTGCAAGTCTCCTCTCTAAAAGCCAGAGAGAGACGATGACTCCTCAGGTACCCTGCAGAGCTGAGTTATCTCTGTTTGACCATGTACCATTTCCTTATGGCCACAGTGTGATTCTGCATGCTAAAATAACTCAGCAGATCAGTAGATGACTGCTGGCCATCAATGCAATGTGCTGTTTTGCTCTTTTTATATCATTTCAGTGTGTGCATGTAAGTGTGAGATTGAGAGAGAAAGAGAGAGGGAGACGCAGTACATCACAGAGCACACAGACAGTGCAAGCCTCTATCTTCTTGCCCTTCTATGATGTTTTACAGCCTGTGGCTTTATAACAGCGAAGTAGAATATAGAATATAGCCCTCTCCCAGCATGATCATACATACATGCACAGGACAAATTCCTATGATGTGTTCTCCTTCAAACACCAAAATATGTGTTTATTTAAAATAAAATAAAAAAGCTGGCTCGCAATGCACCAAAACATCAAAAGATGGAATTGCAAAGATGCTTATGCATATGTACGCACGTAGTTCAGCAGCGACATTGGTATATAAACAGTGGCAGGATTACCAGTTTTTTCTACTGCAGTCTTCATTCAAACACTGCGCCATTATTTTCAGACTACAGTGGCATTATTAAGAACATGCCCCTCTTTCTCTCTCTGACATATCTCTTCATCATCTTTCATTGTCCATTGTCCATTATACCAGCTCTCTCTCTCTCCATCCCTCTCTTTCTCCCTTTTTCCAAATATGTGCTTTTGAGCATTTTCTGGCATTGAGTCAATAGACCTGCGTCACTCAGATCAGTCCTAGAAAAGACCACAGGGAGGAAATTGTTTAAGTCAGCATAGTGCTTCACTTTGCCTGCTAATCCCCACACTCCCCTGAGAGCTGGTTGAAAGACATAAAGGATAAAATAAGTGGAAAAAAATATGTTCCAGGCAATCACTCCTTGTGTCCGCAGTGTAGTGTTGTTAAGCCCATATTTGTCAATGACCTTGAGGTCATTAATGTAGTTTTAGACACAGCAAGAACACCCAGGTACTCTAAGCCATCTGCCCAACTGCTAATACTACGAAACGTACATCAACCATACCACGAGGGTTACTCAGCTCTTTCCCCGTCACACACAAGCCTGTCGCACACACTGAACACACAAATTCTGCTGTGTCCCAAATTGAAAGCTTTAATCTGCATAATCCTCCAAACTACGGTTCCCTGAATTTGGTCCTTGAATGACTTTTGTTGAGCGAATAAAGCATCCCTCTGTCCACCAGACTAAAGTAAAAACAGTCAAGACAGTGGAGCATCATTAATCAGCGTAAGGCAAAGTACAGCCACTCAAACTGCCTTAGAATCTTGAACAAGCACATGGCCATCCCTCCACCTCTCCTGCCCCGAGAGTCTATTGAAACAGACTGAATCCCATCCCTGCTAACAGACGTGTTCTTTCCTCCATAATGGAGAGTAATAGACAGACCCTGCCAAGGGGGATATGAAGGGATGAGAAACAAATGGGAAGAGAAAATGAGAGCAAGTTGATGCCGAAATCATGCATGCCTCTTTGCAACTGATGTATTTCCCTGTCGCTGTTCAATTACCCAAAGGTAACACTAAGCTGTTCCCAGCTTTCACTGTCTGTGGCATCACATTAACATGCTTGTGCAATTAACAATCACATGCTTAAAAGAAAGTGCATACACAATTTGGTGCGACTCTTCTTCAACACTTCTTCACATAGCTGATGGACAGGAATGGAGGAGGAATGTGCCAGTATAACTGCATGGTGGTGTAGTGTTAGGTCTAGCAAAGAGCATGGCTGTGCTCTGCTGGGCTGAAGAATTGCATTATGATGAGTAATTGTTTGTGTGCATGTGTGTGTATATGTGTATGGGACTTTGCATGTGTTTATATGTGTGTACTGCCTGGAGGCGGTGCTGCAAGGCTCTGTCTGCTAGGGAAAGCAGACCTCAGCTTTGAGGCTGATACAGCTGACTGGGCTCTAACACATTTTGCCTCGACACACTGTGCCCTCTTGCATCCACTTACACACATTCCTCACATTTTCATACAACTACACAAGACAAATTAGCACAGAAGACTCGCAGCAGCCTCAGACACCTGCCAGAAAGCAGGACCAGTAACTTTCGGCTTAGTACAGTCAGTCGATGCTCACACCGGCCTGAACAGACCTGCTGGAATGAGATGTCCATTTCAGTGTGCCCTTAAGGACACGGTACAGTAAATTCTGTCAGCAAAGTTATTTCCTTAGCTCAGCAGCAGCTGGTCAATGGTTCTGGCTTCTCCATGTGCCAGCCCAACTATTCATACTACAGAATATCACTATGCTTTTAGTATGCTGTTATCTGTGTCTGGAACTACCTCTCACATCAATATTTTTTGTACAAACATACTGTATTTATTCCTGATAGTATGTATACGCTTTACAGATTCCTAGCTTCACTTCTTTTCCTTTCTTTGCATTAAAATTGGCTTTGTATCATTGAAAACTGATTGATAATTTCTGAATGTTAATATATATACACACGAAACACAGTAAAAAAATCTGTTCTGGTGTAAACAGATTTTTATGTAAACTTTTTTGTAAATAATGTTAAATATTATTATATTATATTATATATATTAAATATTAAAGCAGCAATATTATTTTTTTTGTATAATTTTTTACAGTGCATATATTCAGACTTACTAAAGTACGTGGTAAGTCTGATATTTCCTACATATCCAGAGCGTCCCTAGAGTGCAAAGTGTTGTTTGGTCAAGCAGCACTTCTACAGCACTTAAGCCCAGAGAGGCACAGACACTGAACAGGCCCCGGATACCTCCCTGTCTGACCATAAACACCTTCGTGGAAAAAAGAAGTGAGAAATTACAGGATGGGTTTAGGCACTGTGTGTGTGTTCCCTGTGTGTGTGTGTGTGTGTGTGTGTGTCTTTGATAAAAAGAAAGTAAAGTGCCAATAAAATGAGGGTCAGAGCGATAGGGATATTGTGTTTCCCAGTATGTGGCTGTATGTGTACACAGAAATCAAAAATGAGAAACAGAGCAAAGAGGTGAATGACTAGAGGAGAGACGTGGAGGAGAGACACTCACCTTCACGCTAAGTAAGGAATTTAAATAAACTCGTTTATGTCAGTGTCTGTTACTCATGTCAAATGAACATGCAAAAATTCAGAGGGGGATAAAATCAGGGAACATTAAAATGCACCTTTAATTCTGTGAGACTGGTCTTTCTGGCTTGGGACCGCTGATGGATGATGCTGTTTACTTCAGAGCGTGCGTTCAGTGAATGAATAATAAGTGTGTGGGATGAAAATATGTCTAGCAGTGTCCTACAGTCCACCAAAGCAGCCGCCTGGACTCTTTAAGATAAACTCCAAATTGGCTAATGAGGCACCAAATGCCTCTGTGCCCCCAAATAGCTGCTGTCTGTAAGAAAGAACGCTGCCTTGGAGTTCCTAAAATGTGGAGACGTGGCAGGACGAGGTCAGTTCAGGAGCCTGAACGTTTGCTGATGTTTATGTTCAAACTAAAGAACAGCACAAAGGAATGCCTGGAGCTGACATCGTGATCATGTTGCAAAAGTTACAAAACATCAACAGCAGTACTGTTCTTTTAAATTCAAGAGAGAGTGTATCAGTAGGAATCCAAGATCAGAATCTGCATTTTGTCTTAACATGAAGCCAATTTATTATCATTATTTTGGCCAGGAAACAATACAATCTGCATAGAACTGCATTAGAATGCTGCCACTACACTAAAGTCTAATAATTTCTGTGCATGTCCCATTTTCTAAACAGCCAGTTGCTGTTTACTTCTGATGCAGTATTTAGTTTGAATTCATATTATTAGGCTATGCCACTGATTTTTTATTTAAGAATATTAAGAAGGCCCTGGGTTTGATTTCTGACCGGGGAGGCTGGGGGTCCTTTTGTGTGCAGTTTGCATGCTCTCCCTGGGTCTGTGTGGGTTTCCGGTGGGAACTCTGGTTTCCTCCCACAGCCCAAAAGCATGCACTCAATGCTAAATTGCCTGTAGGTGTAAATGTATTTGTCTCTCCCCTGCAACAGACTGGCAATGTTTCTCCATTGTTCATCTAATGTTTGCTGGGGTAGATAAATGTTTCAAAGAATGAATGTTTTATGACAATTAAACAGTTCAGGAAATGTTCATCCCTAGTTATTAGTGCAAACTTTCTGCCCAGCCTATGCGCAAAAGCTCCACAAAATTGTAATGACTTCTACTCCACTATTCATATGTCATTTATTCATTCATTTATTATTCTCCCTCTTCAATTTTGGACTTTTAAGTTACAGGTTAAATCAACCAAAAAGGCTACTCCCACTGTACTGCCCTGTGGTCTGTTATTTTACACAATGTGTCATATGTTTGTCCAAGCTCTGATGGGTCGTCTGTTTGCTGCTTTAGTTTACAGGACCTCAAGCCCTGCTGGTTTCTGTGAGATACGTGGGTTTCCTGGTTAAGCTTAACAATGTCAGATGGCTGACTTCAGAACATTAATTGAAATTCATTTCATGTTTACTAGTTTCAGTACATTAATTGGCATTCGATTCACGGGGGGGATATATTTTTAATTAAATACATCCCACACACATACACCCACACACTTTAGCAGCACTAACTATAGTATGCGTGTTCCTAGATTGAAAGCGGGAGCACATGCAGGACGCTCCTGGCATGCTAACGCTGTCGGCTTGGAGTCCTCTTTGCAGCACTTCAAACGGCGCAGGATTTACATCCACAGCCAGAGAAAGGAGAGGAGAAGGGGGAGTCACAGAAAGAGTATTGAAAAGAAGAAGAGAAGAAATATAAGGTGAGAACAAAGGGAAAGCATGGGTCACTGAAGAGAAGATCCTACAAGAGATCATAGGCTAAAGAGCAATTATGCTACAGAATATGAAATGAGAAGACAAATGAAAAATGAATAAAAATAAGCAAAGAGTATAAAATCTGGAAGTGGTGGGGTAAGACAGGCAAGAAGCAAAAATGATAGGAAAAACAAAAAACAAAAAGAGGGATGGAATAGAGAAAACCATCTTCCTGTAAAAGGTCATTCCACTACTGCTGATTGCTCCTCGTCTATCTCACCTAAGCCACATATGTCATGCATACAGATTTTAGAACAATCCCGCAGGAAGGCCCTTTAAGCCCTAACACCTTATCTCTGAGGCTCAGGACAAACCAACCCAGCCTCTGCGCAGGTGAGCCACACTATTTCTGTCTTTGAGTGTTTAAAGTTTGAACAGCACTGCAGACTCTGGCTGCCCTATGCAAGCTTTTCAAATGGCTTTGATTAATGCCCAGGGAAGTCATTAAAGAGCAAATATAATCCTATTCACAGCTACATCGGAATAGAAAAAGAAGAAAGCAATGCCCCACTCTGTCCTACTGCTGAGAACACATTTTCTGATGGTTCTCCTCTTATCGCTACTCATGAATCACTGCACCTGAAGCTACTTTGCCATGAAAAAAAATAAGTGCTAACCAACACTATACCAAACACACCTGCCGACAACAGCATGACTCCCATGGTGAAGCTCCTGATTAATATTGTTAGATGGACTCGAAAACAAAGGCAATATCTGTTAAAAAACAATGAATGCTCTTGTAAGACTGAACCAAACGGACAATTGTCAAGCATTGAAAGCAATGCAAAAATGCAATGCCACATCTAAACAAGATGCACATACACTGAATCCTTCATCCAAAGGTCCTTGGAGCCCATGGTCATATTAAAGTGCATGCTGGACTCTTTGCATATCTTTTGGACTGTTTGGGTCTGAGCTATGAAAAGCACTCTAATAAGCCTGCGTCCTGTTTGGCTTGATTCGGCATATTTATCTTTCAGCTCATAGTGGGTTTACAAAGTCAGGCATCCGTTTATACCCTGTAGATGGACATTTGTTTGCTTTACTCTGGGGATTTGCTAACTCTTCTTCAAAGACCTGCCATAGAACCAGACTGGTCCATTTAATTATATGCATGTAAACATGCAGACTACAGTAGAATAGCTATTTTGGCAAGGCAGGATCTACTGTCACTGCACACAAAGAGATCAAAAGAGGGGTCAGGCAAAAGGCAGCCTATTGCACTAAAAGCGGACCTGTGCTCATTAACACACACACACACACACACAGAGGGGAGAAAGAGATTTGTGATTTTAGTCAACTACTTGACTAAAATAAATAAATTGCTTAATGACTAATAAACAGAGTAGATGGTTCATATATAAAGTCACTTCTAGCAGTCTATACATTCTCCAGATGGGGGAGCTATTAGTAGTCATATTGATTTTGAGCCTCACTAAAAGAGAGAAAACCCACACCAGCAGGAGCTGACAAACATCCTTATGCCTGTATTTACACAGTAGTCTTATCAATTGTGTCAGTGTGTTAGTTATTTGATTAGTCATCAAAAGAACTGGTCGCAAATCTCAAAAACAGAGATGTATGAGATGCTAGTTTTGCTAGGCCTGAATCCTTATATTAGTGGCAAAGACAAATGTTTATAAACCAAAGACTAAATGTTACACGCATGCTGGTCTCTAGAATACCTGGAGAGATGGACAGCTGGTGACACTGAAAATGAGAAAGTGCCTTGCTATATATACAAAACCTCACACTCATATAAACACAAGACCACTGGGCATAGGAAAGAAGTGTTCTGCCAATTAATCATTCATGCTGTAAAATATGCCCATGAGCTAAAAAACCAAAAAACTCACAGCTGCATGGCTGTCGTGACCT
>JBBKCR010000018.1:10855095-10871653 GCA_037577295.1 Ladigesia roloffi
CAAATACTTTTGGCAGCAATTACAGCCTCAAGTTTTTTAAGTACGATGCTACAAGTTTGGCACAGCTATTTTTGGGCAGTTTCTTGCATTCTTCTTTGCAGAACCTCTCAAGCGGCATCAGGTTCTTCAGATGTTCAAGCGGGTTCAAATCTGGGTTCTGGCTGGGCCGCTCAAGGACATTCAGAGAACTGTCCTAAAGCCACTGCTTTGTTATCTTGGCTGTGTGCTTCAGTTCATTGTTCTGTTGTAAGATAAACATTCGCCCCAGTCCGAGGTCCAGAGTGCTCTGAAGCAGGTTATCATCAAGGATGTCTCTGTACAATGCTTCCGACCCTGACTAGTCTCTCAGTTCCTGCTGCTGAAAAACATCCCCACAGCATGATGTTTCCGCCTCCATGTTTCACTGTAGGGATGGTATTAGCCAGGTGATGACCAGTTCTTGGTTTCCTCCAGACATAATGCTTGGCATTTGGGCCAAACATTCAATTTTTTTCAATCAGATCAGAAATGTTTTAATCTGAGCTGCCTTTTACTGAGGAGTGACTTCCCTCTGGCCACTCTAACATACAGGCCTTTTGAGTGCTGCAGAAATGGTTGTCTTGCTGGATGGTTCTTCTCTCTCCACAGAGCAATGCTGGAGCTCTGTCAGAGTGACCATCAGGTTCTTGGTGACCTCCCTGTCTAAGACCCTTCTACCCTGATCGCTTAGTGTGGACTGGCAGCCAGCTCTAAGAAGGGGTTCTGGTGGTTCGAACTTCTTCCATTTACAGTCTATGTTGGCCACTGAGCTCATTGGGATCTTCAGTGCTGCGTCAATTTTTCTGTAGCCTTCCCCACATCTGTTCCTCGATACAATCCTGTTTCGGAGGTCGACGGACAAATTCTTGGAATTTAAGGATTTGTGTTGTGCTCTGACATGCACTGTCAACTATGGGAACTTTTATAGAAAGGTGTGTGCCTGTCCAAACAATCATTAAACTCAACTGAATTGACCACAGGTGGACTGCAATCAAGTTGTAGAAGCTTCTAAAGGATGATCACTAGAACCAGGTTGCACTTGAGCTCACCTTTGAGGGCCATGGCAAACAATATGTTCAATATCTTATGTGCAATGTTTATGTCACTGTTACTTATATACAACGGATCTCTACAGGGTGCAATAATATACTCCTAAACTCCTATCATCTGTGTTGTCAGAATTCACTTAACTGATACTGATACTATAGAGTTACTTAGCTATAGTTTTATATGCAGCATTTATGTATATAGCAAAGTGTATTTTCATACTGAGGTTTTATCAACAGATTTTTATATAGATTTCCTTAGACTTAATTTTTTATATGGTTCTTCTCTCTGTGTGTCTTTGCAGTCAATACATACCTCCAGGATCAATAAAGTTCTCTGATTCTGAAGAACTCAGCTGAGGAAATATAGCACTTTCAGAAATGTTTGGACATATATAGTACACATATATAGTGTATGAAAGGTCATGTTTACTATGTGTCTTGCCCCCTATGTAGCAGCTTCAAGCATAAACCATGGTTAAAGCAAAACATGCATCTGCTCTTGCCGTAGAACCACAAATAAATACGCTGGTTAGTTCTCAGAGAGAGTGTTCAACAAAGTAAGCACAATTTCTTTAAATAATACATAGACAGGAGCCACAGACAGGGCAGTCGTGTTATTGTACAGTTGTACAATTCTGAAATGTGCTTGAAATTTTTATGTGCAATTCCATCAAATGTGGGCATTTATGTTACTATATGTCCAATTACACTGAGAAATGTTGTCTCCAGTGTGGCATACTTTAGGACTTTTGAGGAAGGCTATTATTATCTTAACTCATCTTTTTCATCCACCTTGTTTGGTCAAAGGTCTAGACTGGAAAAAAGAAATGAGAAAAGTTTGTCAGTACAATCCAACTTTCACTGACTTTGCTTCGACATGGGTCTCGGACAAGGTTAAAAAGACAAATCCCAGCAGTCATTAGCATGACACACTGTATTATATCATTAATGCATGGGCCCTTGATTAATGGCAAGGGGCAGGAAAGCAGCACAACACAAACCACAACAATATCACATGAGGAATGGAAAACTAAGGGGAGAATGGAAAAAACCCCAGTAAAAACCAGCAGAGAATACAAGATTTATAGAACAAAGAGGACAAAAACAAACAGAAAACTAGAGATTGGCAAATTATATATATTATTGTGGGTCTAACATGGCTTAAGCTTTGATATATATTTGTGTTTTTATATCAAGACTAATTTTTTTATATTTAACATGTTACACGTCTTGATTTTGCAAAACATCTGACTCAGAAAAGCCATACTTTATTTTATTATGACTTCAAACCGAGACAGCTAAAAGCAATACAAAGCCTGAACTGATTTTTTAAAAACCTAATAGAGCATGTTTGCTTGTTTTTACCCTTAAAATGTGAAATATGACAATGGCACAAAAGCATGGTTAAAACATTTGCTAAATCAACAATTTCAAAAGTTTTTCATCACAAAACATGGCATATTAAAGAACATCAGAAGAGACAAGAGGCGTGTTACATGGCAATACCCTTACATAACACATTACATCACATTAGTCTTTTATTTTTTCCCTCAGTTTTGATGTCTTAATTTTATCCACAAGCTAGAACTCCCCCAGGCACATAATACCACTAACCAACAATTCAGTTACATCATGCTGGTTAGCATGATACTGAGTTAATGATGCGGAAAAAATACTATCCTACCCACCCAGAGAAAGTGAATCCACTTGTGCTCACTCTGACACAGGGCCATGGATGTATAAAATTTATAAGCACATTGTTAGTCCTTATAGAACACTGACCAACTACAAACTTCATTAAAAAGGATTCAGCAGGGCTCCCAAGAGGCATAGTATATGAGTTTGAATCCTGACAGAATTGGTAGTCCATAAGATCATAATTGGTCTTGCTGAAGTTAATGTAGTGATGCTAAGGTGTTAAAGACAAAAAACAATGGTACAGATTTCAACAGAATGTCTTTGATGTAGCACTACTATTTTGCAAATGATCTAATAAACACTTCTGAGATACCATGACATTTTTTGTCATTTTGCCACCCACTAATGCCCAGTAGCTTTTTGCTGCTGTAATAAAGAGAAGAAACACAATATACAGGTTAATGAGGATGTTTCAGTATTTTTTTCATTAAAGTTTGCACATATTATACAGGATCACACAAACACACACACAATGTGGATGACATTTGTGTTATACAATCATTGGCTTCTAGGCTGCATCGGAAAAACAGCATGAAAATAAAATCCTTTAAGACTTCTGGAGTGCTGTTTGGTGAGTAGACCAACACTGAGCTTCTGTGTGTGTTCAAAGTCAGAAGATTGATACAGTGTCAACTGTTAAAGGAACATTAAATGGCCATTAAACACATGATAGGCCGTTACCATTGTCATCAACAACACTTCACCACTACACAATCCCATAATATAAAACCAAGCAAAGCCATTTATCAGTCATAGAATACTAACAACTCAGTTACAGAAGACAAACAAACTGACAGGACATTACGTGCTGGAACATCTTTGGTATAAATCTTTCAAAAACCCTTCATGGTGATCTATATTGTTATATTAGTGTATGGATATTGTATAAGATTGTATTAGAGGAAAATGCAGAGGTTTGGGGATGTAATAGTTAGGGATGAATTGCTTCAGTTACTACATCATTAGTTTAATGTATGATGAACAAAACATAAAGCAAATGCATTTTAAAAGGAGAACAAATAAAAGGCCTGTAAATGCTCCTATTTAACACAATTGTTGGCAATGGTGAGTCCAGCTTTATGCACTAGCTTAATACATTGGGGTAGAAATGATGACACAGCTATTCAGTAACAGCTCCTTTCAGCACATCAGCCAACTGATCATTTGTGTTTAATAAATGGGACATACAGAACCTATTTGTTTCCCAAGTGCTGGTCACATTGTGTTCTGTTGTTGTAACAAAGTTTGACAAGGCTAGCTATCCAATGTAATCGCATGGAATTGTGCCTCACCCAGCTCTTTAAAAAAAGGTTTGCCCTTTTTTCTTTATTAATTTGGAATACTGACTTACTTTATTCATCTGGAGTACTGGAATGCTGTCTGCCTGGGGTTTCATTTTACAGCTTGATCCCAGTTAACAGTGATCAGAATCCCTTGTCTTGAGCATGTTCAACTGTTAATGGAATAATCCATATAATAATGTTTGGAACCCTGTAACTCGAGCATATTTGACGGTGATAAGAATCCTGTTACTTCAGCATTTTTAACAGTGATTGGGATCCTGTTGTTCTAGCATATTTAACAGTGGTTAAAGAGTATCTGAAAAAGTAAAGCTTTATTGATTTATTTAGCATTTGCACTCTTATTGAACAACTCACAGGATGAACTGAATTGCAGAATGCCGAATCACAGATTTCGGGTTCAATATAGAATTGTTTCAGTTGTTTCACTAGTAATAAGTAATTGGATAAACATAATAGGGAAAGAATGAACATTGTTCACAGGGGTGTAAAACCTCTCAATATAGCACTGTTTCACATGTCCAGCTATGTTGACGAGCATCAGCATCACACATGCAGTATTTTCCACTAATAATGACAGGACAGCTGGTCTTAAGCTCTGCTGTGTCCACACTTAGCGACTGAAAACAAGTGGAGGGAGGGAATTAACACCATTGCATAAGCAAGCTAACATGCGTGCACACACACATTCAGAATTGGAAGTTAATGACAAAAAAAAAACTGGAAAAAAAAAACTCACACCCAAATGTCAGTATACATGCCTACACCCATATGTTTTCTGCTTATCAGCTAAACAGAAATCTTGCCGCATTGTTAGAGAACCACTGACGCCAGCATTCTTTTCCTGCACTCTAAAGCGCGAGCATGCCGTGAGGAAACAAGAATGAAAAAACAGTCCGATGCTGAAGGGCCCTTAATGTATTGGATGTGGACCTGCAGCAGCAAGGCATTAGGATGGGATTTGGCGTCAAGAGTGGCCTGTTATGGGCAATGATCAATAGCGACCCACTCACAGCGCTAGTATGTACTGAAGCTTAATGGGGCGGAACGGTTTCATGATGGAAGACTCATCATGAGTTTTCAACATCTCCACCATTTTCAAAGCCAACCATTAAACAGTGGTCTTATTGTTGCTCTCATCCATAAGCCCAACGGCAATTAATTGTTTAACACACTAAGCTTGACAGAAAACATTCCTGGTCTGAGTGGGACGCCATGTTAGCACTATTACTTGTATTACTTCTCTTAAATGACATAAACCATAGAGTCACACAGCATCCAGCTGGAATCCACAGTCACAGCAGGAGAAGAACCTATGGCTAAGCCTTTTGTAGCCACTCAGATCCTGATAAAACAGACCCTTTAGTTTTCTGGTCTAAAAAAGCAATGTGACAACAACCTCTAATGGTAGTTTAATGGACTAATGGGCAGCACCTCCTAAAACTGTCTTAAATTTGAGGGAAATATTTCATACAGATTTATTGAATCAACTTTATATTTAACTGCCTTTTCTTTGTCATGTCTTAACATGACAGAAAATTATATACATATTAGTTTTATTACTGTGTTTTTCAGACTGACACATATGTGAATGATCTCTGTCCTGATTTTTTGCTTAGTACTATGGTTCTTTCAAAAAGCAGTCTGGACTGAAACACTACCTTACATTTCTGCATGAACAGGATAAACAAAAGCCATACTTTATATAACTTTACAAAAACAATTAATTAAAAATAGCCTTTACTGGAGCTTAATTTGAATATAGGACAACATATAGGACTGGGAAGAGAAACTAACAACGTTAACTTAATAAATGAAACTTTTATTTCAAAATGTGTATGAAAACTTCGCTCCTTTCCTCATGATATATACCCTTTAGAGCCTAAAAGTATTATCAGACCACTGTTTAATGTCTGCCTTTTTTTATTCCACCCAAGGCAGGTGCAGAATCGTAAATGCTCTGAGAGCTGAAACCACATGGGTGGGTATTGGCCGTGGAATTCTCCAAAGTGTAGATAAACTGGCCATCGCAGGCAGTCCGTGGCAGATGAATTTGGCACAGTTTCGCTGGAGCCTCCTGCCAGCTCCAATTGCACTGAAAACGCTCGGGGCTATTCTCACGGCTTGCCAAGTGCCAAGTTATTTTTAAAATCCGAAAATGAAAGTGTAATTTATCAAAGAACAGAGTAAATGGCTGTAATGAATAAATGAGATGCCGTGTTTGTGGCACAGCTTTGAGGAGATCTATCATCTTAAATACAGTGAGTGACTAGCTAGAATATTAACATCAGTGATGCATGTAACAGCACTCCCCGCTGTAGCTGCTGGTTAAAGGACTGTACAGCAATCTTTGGATATCTTAGTGCAGTGAGTCGTAATCAGCAATGACAAAACCCGTTGACTGACCCATTTAAAAATATAAATACTTTATATTAAAAAAACGCAAAAGTTAAATTAGCGTCCACTTTATAGCAGTAACAAAACATGCTTAAATATAGCAAAGGAGCCCTTGTTTTTTGGAAGTTCATAAGGATTGTTGACAGAGGTCATCCCAGTTTGATTCTGGAGTCCTGGCCGTAGTATCCCACCTGGAGCAGAATGATGATGTCAATTAGAATCTGGACGGCACCACACACCCAGAACTGAGTGGGACTCTCGTTGATCACAAAGTACGTTGTCTTGAATACATCACCAGCTGTCCACAGGAGCACCATCTTAATGCTAATCAAGGGGAGACAGTAAGGGGGGGGAGGAAGAGACAAAAAAATAAAATAATTTTATAGTCCAAGCATAAAGAGCATATAAAAGTACTTGCAGTCCCATTAAAGTACTTCAGAAATGAAAGAGAGACATAGATAGTTACCGTGAAGGTCTTGTAGAAACCCTTTCTAATTTACTAAAGTCTCAGGACTCGTGAAACAAGATTAGAGCAATTTTCCAACAACTTGCATCTAGGATTCACTTCACTTCATTTGTAATAAAAGTCATACTATAAAAGAGTGGAGGGGAAGAGTATTTAAAAGCTAAGCTGCCGACTGTTCGCTCAGAATACCAATTTCCTCTATGTGCATTGTCTCAACAGGAAATGCTTCCAGTCAAGCCAATTACGCAGTACAATTGCACATAAAATCTGAATGTGCAATGTAGGAAATAATGAGTAGGCTGAGAAAAAGAAATGTCAGCAGAAAAATCCTCCCTCTCTGCAGGAGGTTTCTATCCGCCACATTATCAGTCAAAGTAGAATCTCGGCAACTCCAAAAGATTGGAGAACTGAAGTCGAGAAAGCCTCTTCACTTCCATTTGCTGCAAATGCCAATACTTAATTCTGGAAGGTCCTCTGTGGACCTATCAGAGGTAATTCATACTCAAGGGGAAGAGCCCATGAATTTAACCAATAAGTTAGAAGAGATGATGTACTAAGTGTTTTGCATCTGCTTCAGGCACAAATAGGATAGTAATGTCTCAAAAGTATGTTAGAAGATGCACTTTAACAATAGCAGCAGTCAAAGCAGCTAAACAGAGGAATCAAGTTGTTGCAAGTTATTGTTTTCTAAATTCTTTTTTACCCTGGAGTGCCTGTAGAAGGCTTTGGTTTAAACAGAACTCCCCACCATCTCTTTGTCACCGCATTTGCATTTTCCTATTCAACATTTTTTACTGATGACTCCACGGTTTTATTGCGCCTTTTAAGCCTTTCAGGTATGTATCTTTTTAAAGTCTTTAACATTTTAAAAGTTAGCTGCACTTCATAAAAGTAGCAGGACCAGGCAGTCCTATGCTCAGTTTATGCAATCATTTGCAGTTTTAGATAAGTGAACATTACTTTCAGATTCAATGTGAGCACTTATTGCAATGCATACTTCTCAAGTATGCATATCTGACCCAGAGTGTTCTCCTCTCCTCAGTTCATACATCTGTCCTTCATGTGGTATTTATGTGGAAAGAGTTTATTCATTTCATCTGAGAAGAGAGAGATACAGGCTGTGGTCAAGTGTGGACCATCCATCAGCCGTCAGGGAGAGGAACGAATGACTCTTTAGCATCCTGAGGGTCTTTACGGCATGAGAAATGAGGCATCGGTGCGAAACTGAGGAAAATGGAATGATTACTGTAATGGACATCATTCCTCCTGGTCTCCTTCATTGTCCAGATGCATGTCATTTCCTTTGACCTAGAATTGCCAATGTCATGTCGCCCTTAACTACTACTGGTTTGGTTTATATTAAATCAAAGAAACACCAAAAGACAAGACAAGTGTGTAGTTGCAATAAGTGGCCCATTCCGGAGAGGTAGCTTGTGAAGAGTAATAATGTGAATATAAACGATTATTACCTTTCTGGCTCACTGACAGCAGCTTTAAATAGCTCTGCTGTCCTCCAATGGTCATATTCTTGCTACATCATCAGGCTTGACAGTTGCAATACATGATGGCACCAAAAGGTCCTGTGCTTGACTCTCTGTGGGTATGTGTGTGTGTGCTCTGAAGTGTCTCATACAAGAACAGGACAAGCAGCAGCCAGTCTCTGTTGGCTTTTAAAGGCTGAGGGAGGATTCACTACAGTATGCAGTACATTCTCATGCTGCAAAGAGGAGGGCATGGAAAGAAGGCTTTGACAAACTAACGTTCATCTATATTTCACTCCACTTTACCTTGTGAAGTAGTTTTCCTACAGAATGTGGTTTTAGATGCTAAAGCTTAGACCCATAAATAGGAAGAAGAGGAAGAAAAAAAAGATCTGACAAGTAATAACAGTGAAGTTAACATCTCCGAGACATGCTGATATTAAAATGACAGCTGTTAATCACTGACCCACCATAAAGGCTCTGTGTGGATGAGTTGGATGGTCTCTCTCTCTCTCTCTCCTCTCTCTCTTTCTCTCTAGCCCTGATAATTCTTGGAAACCGCAGACATGCTCAACATTTTTTCCCCTGGTAATTTATTAATGCTTAATTGATAATTAATGCTTAATTATTACGACAAATATCATTTACAAATTTTGTAACATACATATTAATGTAAATTCAGCTACATTTCCATTTAAAATATAACTGTATAAATAATTTGGTTCTGCTGAGAGAACACAAAGAAAGTGAGGGATGGTGGTATACTGCTGTACTCAATAGCTCCAGGTTTGAAATTAGCCAATCTGAGAGTGCTATTCATTTCTTCTTGCTGCTGATTGGTTGCTGCCCTGTGATGTATTTCTGGCAGATGCAGTTCAGCATTCCTGCATCATAACAGTTCTCGCATGCAGCTATCTTGTTCTCAAGTTTTTTGTTTTGGTCTTCTGTTTTGTTATGTATTTTTATTACTGTAAATGAAATTACTTTATTACTGTATTCACCCTGCTTATACTAAAAAAAGTAAGAAAATTTCATGAATTACAGAACAGTTTGTGGGTGCTCTTGGAACGTAACCCCCACAAATGTCGGGGGGTTTACTGTATATAAACGCATACATATACATCCATATATGACACCTGAAATAGAGCAAAAACATCATAACCGTGCTAATTTACAATTGAATGTCACATTCCACTGATCAAATGACATCTTAAGTTTAAACAAGATTACAATAAAAGGGCAAAAATAATAATATTTTGCATAAAAGAATTGTGGAGTGAATTGTTCTTTTAGAAAAAAACATTAGTTACTAAATCGGAATGAAAACACTTTCAGGTTGCACTATCGATCGTGAACTATATCCATATGACTTTCTAGGGGGAAAATCCCCTTGATGCCGACACTGCCACAGAGACCTTACTTCTTTACTGTTTTTGTGAAATTAACCCGTGTGGAGGATTTATGCAGGAAACGTGCTCTTTAGCCAACCTAAGGCCCTTCCACATTAATCCCCCTCTCTTCTGTCTTGCCCTGCCTCTTCTCTCTATCTCTCTCCGTCCTCTGTGTGTGCTGTTATGCCTCAGAGACTGCAAACATCATTAACGAGGATGAAACATTAAAGAGGTAATTAACGGGGGCGGGTCATCTGTACAAGAGCAAAGCCACCAGTGCAGCATCACAATGGAGATGGAATACCACTTAGAGGTTGTTTGTCTCACACTCTTCTTCATACACATTCACACTCCCCCTCTCTCGCTGTCATTCTCACACACAGAGTGAAAACACGCTTTTATTATTTCTCTCTGCTCCTCCCTCGCTTCCTCTCAAAATCCTCTACGGACTGATAGGAGATGAACAAAACGCTCACACTTGAGCCAGGTCTGAGGGCAGTGAACAGAGTACAAATGATTATTGTATTGATTAGGAATACTGAGGCCAGCGGTTCAGAGCTCATACGCCATGCTACAGCCTCCTGCACTCAGTCGTAACAAGTCCCACATTGATCCGCTTAGACCTGACACCTGCAACCACACACACACACACACACACACACACACACACACACACACACACACACACACACACACACACACACACACACACCAAGACAAAAACAGAGACACAAGCAAAAAAGCCACTGAAAAAGAAGAACAAATAAAAGGAAAGTCTGCTTGATAAAGAAAAAAATCCTCAAAATGAAATGATATATTTCATAGGGCTGGGCACGTTAACAGGTTATTATTGCAATAATTCATTATTTACTTAAGGCCGACAAATGGTTTATTGCACATTTTTATAAGGAATATCTGAACTGCAGCTGTGTAACTGTCTTAAAGGGGATGTCTGCAATCCAAATGTTAATGCACTTTTCTTCATATAGCAATACATTAAAAATCAAGCTGTGCAATACATTACGTTAAATGAATTCTTTTTTCATAAAAAATTGTGATTAATTGCAATTAATCACAGAAAACCATGCACTTCATCGCAGTTGAAATTTGGAATCGCTGCCCAGCATTAACCTGTTTAATCCCTAATTTTTCCCTGCAAAATAAGTGCATGCATTTTACCAATGGTTTTTCAACATTAAGGCCCAATTATCTATCACTGCAGGTTGCCAAGGCCCACCTGGCCACATTAGATCATCTTAAATAACCAATTGTGGACCAATAGACTGTCTCAATTTTAGATTTGTGGTCCAAAAACCATTGCAGCCCACCAGTGGTCCCCGGCCTTGAGAAACCTGGCCTTAGACTTCCCTAAAACACAATATGTTTGAATTTTTTCATTCCATGTTGGTTATGTTAGTAAAAATATCGGTTTTAAACTTTGCAACAATTGTATGTCTCAAATCTTATGTCTGTTGCACTATGTACACACTGTGGAACAAGAGCTTCATCTTTTCAACTGTGTATAGGCATATGGTTGGGATGACAAAGTTTGCTTTGACTTTGACATATGGATGCATACTCCTACGTATTATGGTGTTGATATACCTTGCATTACAACTTGTACGACTTGTTTTTGTTAAAATAGATTATTTAAACATTGCTGAAGTTTTAAAACAGATCAGTCACTCACCAAATGTATGTTTTGTAATAAAGCAATTATATTGTGTGTGGTAGTATCAAGACTGGTAGGGTTTTAATTATGTTTGGTATGGGCTGAACAGACTGAAAGCTATGAAAAAGCTAGCTATCATCTACTGCCAAGGAGGCAGATCGTCCGGGACATTACACTTTTTAATCACTGATTCCCAGTTTTGCCAAACCTTTACAGTTTTTTTTTTTATTCTTACTAAGTTTGTTCACTTTGTAAAAGAAAAGAGGAGACAGGAGGGGAGGCAGATACACTGTGAGAGCCACCGCAGCAGACTTAATGAGCTGGAGCTAGAGAACTCCAGCAGTGCCTGCAGCACAGTAGGGGACGGGGCAATGAGGGAAGAGGGTGGGTTCGGGACAGGTGTCAGAAAGGGAACTAATATTTCTAAAAGATTTCAAGACAGAACACAATAAGGACCTGCTTAAAAAAAAGACAAACTATTCTAATTTGATTTCAAATGTTTTTCCCCTCTAACCTGATGCAAACACTTCACTCAGCTGAAACAGGAGCTTTTAATATCTTCTCCAACTCTCCCCTTTCGGCTTAAAGCCTGGTTCAGAAATGTTTCAAATGTTTTCAGCAGTAGAACATTATTTGTGAGCAGTTGGACTTTTTCAAAGCTGAAGGGTTAAGAGACCAGATTTAGAATGTTACTTGTATCATTTTTGGCCCGAACAATCATCATGCATTAATCTTCACTGACTAACTGTCTGCCAGAGTCGAAATGAACCCCTGTCTGTGAAATGCCATGGATATTTGTAGATTTGCACTGCAGCTGATGGAAATGTTAAGGAAGTTAAATGTTTTCTGCTTCCATCTTAGGACAAAACTTAAACAAACCAGAACTACAAGCAGAATGAAAGAGGAAACACACTCTTGCGCCATAGATAGGATTGTCATGACCAAAACATTTTAACTAACAATTAAATACTACATGAAAAAAACTGCCCATAACAATGTAAAGGTATGATAATCACTAATAACACAGCTTGAACTTTACTCAGTGCTGCCCTCTAAAGATATTACAGCACCGGTCAGAAGTTCAGTTGCTTTCGAAAAGCCCATCCAATTCCTGCATTTATTTACTCATCTGTATTTGCCACAAGCCAGTGTCGGAAAATGAACCCAAATCTGATATAAACACATCAGGGTGGAAAACAATTTAAACAAATAAAACAGCTTAAATAACTGCAATCAGTTTAAGTAATTGTGAACAGATGACGGTCATAAGAGAGATAGGCCCAGTCATTCTGCAGATTTGCACTAGCTCATACTATCCTACAACATTTTCAACATGAAGTTGGATGCATTGTCAAATAAATTCAGAGTACAACGCATTGGAAATATAGTGAATCTCTGCCCTATTTTCGGACATATTACTACAAACAACATACAGCTGGAGTGATGTGGAAATGGCAGCAACTGAGCAGTACAAGGTATTAATATGCGAGGAGTTAATAATATGCCCAGAATGTCAGAACACTTAAATCATTAGCACACATTACAGCACCAATTTGACTGATAGAACATCGTCCTCAGGTCCGGCTAAGGGAAGTCTCAAACACTGAGATAAGAGTTGTTGATTGAAAGGATGGGATACAAACAGAAATGTTTGAAAAGTTTTAGAAAGGCTCATACAAAAATAAGTTTGAAGTGATAGTGACAGTATTCTTTAAACCACATTTCAAAATTTTTGTATCAAAAAACATCAGATGTTGTCCTTGGTGTTTGAAGCACTGAATTCTGAGCTTTGCGAGCTTTGCTTTGTTTTCCAATTTTAACCCAGTGGGGAAACTGTACTGCAGCTTGTTTATAATTTAACTGATTTTTGTTTTATTCACTTATCTTCCCAATTCTGCTAAAGCACCAAATTAATCAATATTATTGCCTGCTGGTACTGCTCTTCCCTATAACTCACATCAAAGTAAATAAATGGCCCAAGAAATTGGTTTGTGACAGACAGAATTTAATGAGCAAAACAAAGAGAAAGCTTGAGGGATTCAGATATTTTTTCTTTACGTGGCTAGGTCAGAACAAGTAGTACACAAGTAAGAAAAGCTTCTCAAAAGCTATAGAGACAACCTTGAAACTATTTTAAAAAGAAGCCCATCACAACTAATAGCCAGCTCCATCCACCCGCTCCCAAATTACAACAGGTTCTCCGTTTGGGCCAAGAGGGGAAGAATAAATCAAAAGATCTTGTGAGTGGAAATATGAAATATGCATGTGGATCGATCCAGCTGTCTCAAACACTGGAAAGTTTGCACACTACCTGAAAACAATGGATCTGCTCCCCTTGAAACTAAGGGGAGGAGAAAGGGTAAAGAGATTTGCCATTTAGAATTCTCTTGAAAATAAACAATCCCTTCGGTGCAGTAAAGACAGACAGAACAGCAGAGTGTAGGAAGAGAGAGTATAAAACAAAACGAGAAAGCTAGTAGTTGGTAACAAAAATTGAAGACTATATTGAAGACTATACATTCCATCCACCATATGGCTAAAAACTGGACACTAGGTCTTCTGAGAACTTGATTTGTCCTATACAAATACTTCTAATACAGGAGCAATATGATTAGGATGCGGGTGGAGTGCAGAGCAGGCGTTAAATCATGCCAGCAGGTGGGCCTGGAGACAAAAACAGGCCCACAGCTCCATGATAATCGACACATTTCTACTTCTGTATACAGGTGGTGTTGTACACAAGCCCATTAAGCAGAGTGCTAATGTCAAACATGTCTTTCTGTCGGAAGAAAACAGATGGTGAAGCCACTCTCTTGCCCTCCCTTTACCTTCTTAATTCTGAAAACTCCTCTGTTCTTCCCCTCGCTTGTCTCCTGCAATGTCTCACGCTGGCCTGCAGGGGTAATGAATAATTCTGCTTTGTGGCACAGGGGTAGGCACGGCAGCTAGCAGAGACTCTGATTTAATCATAGAGCTGAGGGTGATCAATTGATCTAAGGCAGGAGGGCTATTCCTCTCTGGAGCATCTGGCGAGGGGCCCGGCTTCAACCAGCACGCGCACTTGCTGCGCTAACAAACCCTGACACATCAACCCACTCCACTCCGTTCTGCTGTGTGTACAAAGCACACACACTCTGAGCACAGTGGGCATCCATCCTTATCACTTTATTCACACATGCAGGATAGGTGTGATGGGCCCTGGCAGGTGGACCACTGACACCTGTGAAGTTGGGACATCATTTAACAGTCCAATCAGCATCCGCCAATCATTCTAATGTTGCGTAAGCCTCAAATGTGTCCCTGTTGCAGAATTGTAGAGATCTGGAAAATAAACTTATAAATGGAACATAAATAAATATACTTAAATACATAAATAACCTTAAATACATGGAACATAACATCACCTGCTGGCGAGAATTCATACAAATTGTTCAGAATATTAATTTGAAGACTAGACCATGAAAACATCATGTTTATGATAGGGCCATCACCAAGGTAATTGACAGTGTGGTTAAAATCTACAATCATCTAATGCTTCCCTTTAATGGTTTTGGTTTGGATAAGTGCTGCAGAAAGTGATGTAAGCTCCGGAGTTTCTTATCAGCAAGCCACAAGGATGAAACCAAATATGAATACATTAGTCACAATGAACAGACGATGCAATCTAAGCAGATATGGTTATGGATGATGATAGCAATATTCAATTTACAAAACTGGCTGCTTTTTTAAAACTCTCTAAAAGTTTTGATATGTATGATAACATAACTTGATAGCTTTTACATGTCACCGCACACCAAAATACACGGAAAGCATAAATAATCTCTATTGAGCAAGGTAAAGCCAAACACAGTCTTACTAAACTCCAGACTGATCATATTTCAATATGTCAATAGCCTACAAAGTATCAAAATATGGACCGATTTTCCAGGATTTGTGTGGTTGTTAGTAAAGTAAAGTGGTTTACAGTGTAAACAGTTTTAAATTCTTTCTCTGCATTTAATTCATTCACCAAGTGAAGCAGTGGGCTGTCACCAATGAGGGAGCAGTGTGGGGGGACAGTACCGTGCTCAAACGTACCTCAGGGATGACACTAGATTTGAACCCACAACATTTTGAATGCAGGGGCAACACCCTAACCACTGCACCATAGAGGAGTCCCATTTTCTCTATTTGTCTTGCCCATCCTTAACTTTGCTCTCGTTTCCTCAGAAAGCTCTTTGTCAGTCACTTCAGATAAGCTTGATTTAGTAGACAAGCTATCATGCTTCCGTTTAATCAAATGAATTAACAATGTTAAAGGCTACATGCATGAAATGTATCTAAGATGCCACCTCCTTTGGTTTGAGTTAGTACTTTTATTTGCAGATGTACTAAGTATCCTTCAGCAGAAGAATGTCTGAAGGTGCCACATCCCTGACAGTACCTCAATTCAGAAGACCAAAAAAGAAAAATAAATAGACAGGAGAGTTTATAAAATCTTATTGGGACTGAAATCGTATGTCATCATTAATTCTGCTTAGCATTTAGTTCAAATATAAATACAGATAGGAAAGGAAACAGATTGTGGCATTGCATCACACCCCTGATATACCAAGTATAAGTATGTCACAGCCATGTCTACCGAACATGTCCCAGATGCTAGGTTACAGCATTGAAATGCATGAATCAGAGCAATTTAAAAAGATGACTGATTGTTCACATCTGATTCTCAGATTCCATTAACCCAGAATTGTCTCTAGTCTTGGAAGGCCAAATGACTATAATCGATTTAATATCTACCCAGTTTTTACACACAACCCAATCAAAAATCCATGAGCTAAATTAAATATATAAGACTGAGATAAATACTAAGCTGTACAGTGCTATGGCTATCCTGATTTCCCATTTCAATAATAAGTCCAACTCACCTGTAAAGCAGGTTACATATGCCTGACCATACTTTAGCACAGGCAGCAGCATTATGGCTCTGAATTGCAAGGCAGCTTTAAGTGCCTGAAAGCACTGTGCTACCCCACTATGGAATAACCCCGACTTTAAAAGCAACAAAAAATCACTCAACTTCCGCACATGGGCTGAAAAGGGTAT
>JBBKCR010000018.1:10874955-10898619 GCA_037577295.1 Ladigesia roloffi
ACACACACACACACACACACACACACACACACACACACACACACACACACACACACACACACACACACACAGTTCCCATTAATTATTCATGTGCAGCAGTCCACAGGTAATATTGCAGTACAGTCCATCAACATAAGTCCATACACTCAAGTCAATTTATAACCAAGCCAAACTAGTATTAACACAAAAAAATCTGTAAATAAATCTATATTGAATCGAATTGAATCGAGAATCGAATCGGATTGTGACCTTGTGAATCGGAATCGGATCGATTCAGGAAACCAGCAACAAAACCCAGCCCTACTAATCAGTAAAACTCATACTGAAAGCTTGATGTAGCAATTCGAATTGTACCCCTGAGGACTAGAGAACACTGCTGTCTCTCCATGTGACTTTTCTATCATTCATGTTGTAATATTATGTAAAAATGCAGAAAGCTTAATTTTCTTTTACAATCATACAAGTTCAATTTTCCCAGTTTCTTTTAGCAAATTTAGCAAAGTCCAGTTTTCAATGTTTTTCTTTATTCTCCCCTGATCAAAGACATAAATCCCCCCAGAAATGTCATTATATTCTATGTCATTGTTTTGCCACAAAGAAAAATCCAGCATTATGGTTTGACATACTGTGTTTCTGCCTTTTACCCAACAAACTGAAAAGTTGTTTTGACTGGAATTCAAATAAAAGCAAGACTAATCTCTATTTTTTATACATTCATGTAATGTAATGGAAATGCATCAAGCCATGTTTCATGCTGTGCCTACTCACACAAATCTGGCTTTGAGTTTTCCAGATGATACACACTGCACAGTGTTAGTGCTATGGTGGCAAATGAATCTATAATCAGCGATGACATAAAAACAGCTGAAGGGTGATGTGAGCGTCTGCAGATGAGACATGACTGTTCGTGCCTGTGTGTGGGATAAACAGCCTATAATTTTTACTGTATATGACTTGAGACTGTTTCATTCATAGTGATTAAATGCCCCCCCCCCTCTCTCTCCCTCTCTCTTCCTCTCTCTCTCTCTCTCTCTCTATGCCTGGGTGTCCATATTTTAACATTCCTTCATTACCCCTTACTGATGACTTATGAGATTTAATTACCTGACTGTGCAGCTGAGCACTGTTTGATGAGAGCATAAAGCCTGCAAATACACACACCGACACACAAACACACACTGACACCCAAAGATGAATGGCTAAAACAAGTTGCCATCCCAGTAACAACAACAGCTCAATAAAGCTTGTGTGTGTGTATGTAAGTGTATGTGTATGCTTGTTCAGGTACCACACCTAAGTGAGTTATCTCCACACAACCATGGCTGAATTCCTTATTATTTTTTAAAAACACATATCGGAAGCTTTTCCCCTCAACGCAGGACCCCTGGGTAATCAGGACGGATCAGGAGCCCACACAGTAGCTTCCTCCCTGGGGAGCAACAAGCTGCGTGTCCCTGCTTGTTTAAGAGACAGATTACAACACTACCAGCCTCATCGCCGCAGTGGAAGCCGAATGCTAACTATACACCTGCCGCAAAGAGTCCTTCCAACACAAGCAAGCATGCTCTGCTTAAACTGCCTGCCAAAAAGTGAAACAATTCCAAAGTTTGCCCATTTAAATACTTCTACAGTATCAGCCAGGCTTGTTTATTCTGCTGGTAGAGGGTTCAGGTGAGCCACGCACCGCTGCCGCTGCTATTATTTCCTCATGACTAGGTTTAGTGCTGCAGCTAATGAATGTAGAGTGCTGTCAGGGCATGATGGCGAGTTAGACAGTTAAAAATATCTCATCAGAAATGGTGAATTTAGAAGACCTCCTCAGAGATACTGTCCTCGCCTTTAACAGCCTCACTGGACATTGCACTCAATCTGGGTTAGGGTGCTGCAGACAAGCTTGCAAGCTGCATGTCTATTGAGGTTGTCACCATCACCTCTAGCTCAAAACAAGTGTATAGACTGTCCTACAGCACCGGAGGACAGGAAGCTAATTCACAACACAGCATCAATGTCACAGAAATCATTAAAAAAGCAAATCCTCAGTGGTCTTTAGCTCAAAAAGATAAAACAGGCACATGCATGTACAGTGACCTATAAGTAAGTTTTAAAAACACTTCATAAAATTAATAAAATGGCAAAATAGGTCTGAAAGACCATAACACCACTTCTTAATCCTAGTCCTGGCAACACTTCACTTGGTACCTTTTTGTAAGGTGTCCATTTGTCATACATGAACACACCACAGCACAGCACACAGTGTGAACAGCATGAAATTGTCCTTTACATTTAACCCATTCACCTGGGAGAAGCAGCAGGCAGTGAGGAATGCAGTGCCTGGGGAACAGTGTGCGGGGACCTTGCTCAAGGGTACATCCCAGTCCTGGGATTCGAAATCATGGCTTTCTGATTGCATGAGCATATCCCTAACCACCAGGCCACCAACTGCTTTGTCTCATCTAGCACACCTGATTTATTAATAAACATGAATTCTCATTGGGTGGGTCAGATACAAATACTAAGTAAAAACTTAAAGCAAGGCTGGAACTGAAAACCCTGGTTTATTCTGGCTTCAGAACTTCTTTAGAACTTCACATTACCATTACTTGGGAGGCTCCAAGTATGGTGTGGTATGTGTTGAAATGAATTTTGGTCACTAGATTGATATTTTAAAAACAAAGTCTTTTCATTTCCATGTATTTTCTGTTATACGAAAGGTTTAATTTACTTTGTTTTGCTGTAGAAGTGTAAAAGTAGATGGACAGTAGATGGGGATAAAATAGCAATGTTTTTATCCAGTTAGAAGCAACCCATAACTTATGCAAAAAAAAAGTTTTTGTGTGGGAGATTAAGGCATACAAAAAAGATATTCGTCAGCACTTGTGTGGATGCTGAATGAGAAAAATGAACCCAAATTACAATACAAATATAAGCATTGCATTTTTGTTTTGTTCACAACTCATTGAAAAATCAGTTTTCCACAAGTAACTATGACGTTATGGGTTCATATGAGTTCACCTGAATGACTTGAAGGAAGCATAAAGATCTGTAAGCAGGGCTCGAAATGAACATTTTATTTCGCAGCACCGGTGCTCCCAACTTCATAAAGTTAGGAGCACCAGCAAAAAGTTAGGAGCATCCAACAAAAATGAATGAGCACCACTATGGCGTCACATCAATGCCAGAATTAGAGCGTGTGAAATGGCTAGGCACAAAAATGTATCTCTCGTAAATTTTAAAGTCGCGAGTGCCAAGGCGGAACTCGAGAGCACAAAATTAAGAATCCAGTGCGGGGTTGTGATAACGTTGCGCGAAAACTTTTTCCTCTCTCGGATGTCTTTTTTCCTCTCGATGTGTTTAATGTCCTCGCGCGTGGAGTAGATTATCGGCTAGCAGCTTTTTTTACTCGAAAACAACAGATTTCTACTAGTGATGGGTCGTTCTTGAACGATTCATTCATTTTGAACGAATCTTTAATGTGACTCGGGAACAACGAGTCGTCTCGTACAAGTGAGTCTTTCAGTCGCGCATGCGCATTTGCGCTTCATCCAACAGTTTCTTTATAGGAATTATTGAGTCTCAAACCCGAAAACTCGAGAAATGAACTAATCAATTCTGTTTCCGGCTTAGGCTACATAGGTAAACATTACGGGGCTGTCACGTGATGAACGTACGACTCAAACCCGAATTCTCTTTCCAGCTCAGCCTGCATTGGTTAGCTAATTGGGCTGTCAGGTGATGAACGAACGACTCAAACCTGAAAACTTGTCAGATAAGAGGCGAGGTGAGCCAATCATAGACTAAAGACACAGGTAAACAATGAAAAAAAAAGTCTATTCCTTATAGCATTGTTATTTTAATCTTGTTTGTAGTATGATTAACGTTTGTGTAAGCAGTAGATATGTTAGGGAGGTAACACGTAACATTTTAATTATATTTTGCTAAAATGAACTAAATGAACATGACTCGAAAAAAGATTAGTTCATTTTGCTAAACGAGACTCAAAGATCCGAGTCAGTGAAATGGTCTGAACTTCCCATCACTAATTTCTACACGCGCGGTTTTGGCAGTTTGGGGAAGGGTTTTAGCTGTTTCTGCCTAAGAATCCTATTGGCCAATGGCTCTTGGTTTTGATTGGCTAAACAAAGTTCCTACAGAAAACCCAAAGATGCCGGAGGAAGAGGAACGGCGACAGATCAGTTTAACACAAGTTATAGTGGCGTTATAATGTATCAACCTGGCAATAATAACTCAATGGTTGGATCTTATATGTTAAATAGAAAAGGTAAAGTTACCAAATTCCATTTTTACTTGCTCATAAATGTTATAATGGTATGTAAGCATTTTCGCAGTACCAGCTTCCATCAGTGAATCAACAAAGCACGAAATATAATGGATGTTTTTGCAGATATACCATCAGTCTTAGTGTGTGTGTTTTATTCAGCGGCTTTGGCATTAAACTCCCTAATGTAGTTTTACAGGATGTCCACTGGGTTTTAAAAGTATTAAATTATAAATATATTTCATAAATTGTATATCTCAAAATATAGTATATGCCGCACTCTTTCCAACGACCTCTTAATTAACCAAAAACCACTCAAGTTGCTGTTCACTTTTTGTTCCATTATTTTTGTCCAAGGTAAAAGGTTCTCGGGTAAAACTCCGGATATCTGGGGTTATTTTGTTAAACGAGGAGTCGCTGGGAAAATGTCACTGAGTCCTATCTAATGGTGAAGTTTCACATTTAGAGGGCCATATATATTTTTCATATTTATAATTTTGATTTTGTCTAAATCAATCCTTCATGTTGGTGAGGGGATATCACACACACACCAAGGCTGATTGTTTATCTGCAAAACCATCCATTATATTTGGTGCTTTGTTGATCCACTGATCGAGTGAAAAGGGAATTGGTTACTTTACAGTTTTTTTTAAAACCCGCCCCCAAACTGCCAAAACCTGCGCGTGGAAATCTCACTCAAGCAAAAAAGCTGCTCATCGATAATCTACTCCGCAGAGTAGACATTTAACACATTGAGAGGAAGAAAGACATTAGAGAGAGGAAAATACAGTTTTCACGCAACATTATCACAACCACGCACTCTTTTTTGTGGCCAGCCATTTTGCGCGCTCTAGTTTTGGCATTGATGTGACGCCATCCTCCATAACTACAAATTGTTTGGCACTCTCACCATGTTTGACCAAGCTCTGGTGCTGAAAGTGCATAGATTCAGCGGTGAACGCTGTTACCCGCAGACTTCGTCCCACAGGTTTTACAGTGAACGCAGTTTATAGCGCCATTCCCATAGCGGAGCCACTCGAAGTCTTTCAACCATTCTCTCTGAAAACTGTACGACTTCTTTTCGTCTGGTGAATCAACATTCACCACATGATCACTGTCACCAGTGCTGTTATTTGTAACTTTAGGTGGTTTGCAAAAGAAATCTGTCCGTGTTCTTTTCATTTTCCTGCTTCTTCACCTCTCTACATTTCCCGCTGTAGTTAGCGCCGTCACCTGACTGAGAGATTAACAGCTGTTATTCACCTATCTAAAATCTCAATGGCAGAACGGTCAACATATCAGCATTCAGAACACAGAACACATATATACTGTTCACATTTTTTAGAGAAATTAAAACTGTTCGCATGACAACAATTACATGCACTCGAACCAAAGCTCCCACATATATTTTGAGGTCTTATTTTCGGGAGCATATGCGACCACTATGGTTGCAGTTTTGAGCCCTGATAAGTTACATAGAGTTGATTCAACTGTCCAGTCAATTGTCAAGCAATGACCTTAAAAAGCAAGGTGAATACCAGTCTGTCAGAGAGTCTACCCTTATAGTGGTTTTACTTACATTTGCTTGTCATGTTTTTTGTTAAGATATGATGATTTTAAGCTTGGTGGATGGTTGGCCATGGAGGTTTTTAGCATTCTCCCCTGAGATCTTACATTATGTATGTGCTAGTACCTCACCAATCTGCAACTGTGAGATACAGAATAACCCAGCACTGCTGTGCCACTGGGGAAAGGGTGTTGTCAGTGAGGTCTTGCTGTTGTGCTTTTCCATGCTTTAAATATGCGGCACCTGGGCACTTGGAAAGCGCACAAACCCATTAACCTTGTTCAGGCCAAAATAGTACCTGTTCAAAATGATACACAGTACAATCCTGCAATTATACTCTGGGACCTTTGAGGACCTATCAGAACAAACACAGAACTCATACTTACTTTTTAAAATTCCTAAAGTGCAGCTGTGCTCTATGGGTCAAAAAAATGCAAAATGAAACTGTCAGCACAAGAAATTATTTTTGTGAAAAGACAACAATTAGGGCCCTACTGCGACCCTGTCAAAAACAGAGGACAGTCCTGACCTAGGAAAATGGAATGCATCCCTGTGGGACAGAAGAGACAGCATGTCACTGAACGCCTGCTCCATTAACGTCTGTCACAGTCTAACACACTTGCATGCACACACATACCATACCCCTGTCTTTTAGTACAGTTGTCTGCACATATGTTACTACTATAAAAATAAAATGAATTTAATAAAAATAGTCATTGGCAAAGCTTTAAAAAGGCAGAGACAAATAAATGCTGAGTCATTGAAAAACCTCCCAGTCCAATAAACGTCTGGCTCAAGGGCATGGACAATATCAGTGGACTGTGGTTTCTCCGGTGGCGAGCTGCATATGCATGAATATATATGGGCTTGTAAAAAGCAAGTGCTGCCTTTATCATTAGACCAGGCAGTGAGACAGCATGCTCATCACACTCTCACACATATTTGATGGACATGGTTCACAAAAATAGCACTGCATAGGAAAAATCAAGCTCAAGTCTATGTGGGACTCAGTAAATGTATTACATATAAACATGTTACAATACACTTCCAGATTTATATTTGCATATTTAACAACTGTGTTTTTAAACTATTTAAAGGAACTACTTCCACCAGCTAAAGCAGCTAACATATAAAGGAAAAAAAATGTGTATATTTGTTCTGTATATATGTTCAAAATTGTTCTGCTGGGAAACCTTAGATCCTAACACTTGTGTGGTTGTTACTTTGACATGTACCACCAACATATAAATGGCTGCAGACCAAACACACCATACCTGCAACAGTATCCCCTATTGCCAGTGGCTGCATTCAGCATGATACTGATTGCTGGCACCTCAGGATGTGCTGAACAAACTAGTCTGAAAGGTCGGTGCTTTTTTGGCAGAATGAGGGGGTGAGGGGGCATGGAATATTAGGCAGGTGAGTTTAATTTAATATCTGGTCAATGTACATTCATACACGCAAACATATGCAAACGCATTTTCTTTTGCATGTTCTCCTTAGAGGTTGGGCAGGGCATACACCTGTATGCAGCAGAATAATGTCTTCAGACACATTCACATGTGACAAACTTAAGGCAACGCTATTGACTCCTCCTCTCCTAATATGATCGGACAGTAAGAGACAACACTTAAGTGCCATTAAGTGGCGGATGGTAATAAGATGACTGGCAGAGGTCATGAAAGTCAAACTTGTACATCCTGTTTTGCCTTAGGACAATCATACTTTGATGCATTACTCATAATGGGTAAATAACGACTGTAATTAGCATTAGACTACATAATTAACATTATAATTGATGGTAAAGTCAACACAGCCTTTCCTCAAGGCTTCACTGGCATGCAAAATTGGCCTTGATGGTATTATTGAAAAACTGGCCCATGCTGTGAGTGAGTGCCACACTGTGAGTAAAGTTAACATTTCTTTCCTGAGGCTAGACCCCGTAAGAGTCAAACAGAGAGCCATTACAGCAGCAATGAAGCTGAAGCTGAAATCGAGTCCCTTCTCTTCCTTCGCTCAGCTGCACGAGTCTGACAGCAGCAGCCGCTTCGGGGTACACTTTATGAGTTAAATTAACATTCATGTGAGCCATTTAGGCATGAAAAGGGAAAGAGCAAAGATCATTTAAATATGTTTATATGACCATACTATATATATATATATATATGTATATATAGGTATATATGTATATATTTGGGTTTTTTTTGGTCATAAGCTATCAAAATCAGAGGTTGCAGAGTCATGGCTTAATGTGTCAGCATGCGTATAGTCAGCACATGTATAAAATGCATCAATCATAGCACACATAATCATAATCATATGTGTGCGGGTACAATGAATGAATGAGAAAACTATTTTTGTGTTGACATCTATTATGAACAACGGGTCCAAAGAAGTCTATTTTTAGCTTAGTCCAAAATGACCCACTGACTTTGGCAATTTTATGATGATAATATTCTGTCAATCTGCTTTTTTCTATTTTTCGAGTTTATGGACTTCATAAAAGCACCTTATAGATAAAGAAAGGGCTTTGAAGGATAATGTAACAAAACTATGGCCATGGAGCCCTGAAGCACTCTGCATCGTAAATGTAGGTGTGATGGCTATCTGCACAATATCTGACCTCATGCCACGGGTAGAACGGTTGTTGTAGTTCTGCAGCAGCTGAGGAAGGCCAAGCATGGCTTCAGACATCAGGGCTAGTGAGCCCAAGGCCTCCACGAACACCACCCAGTCCAGGAACAAGAGCGTGACAAAGGCACACAGCAGCGTGAAGCCGAAACAGAACAGCAGATAGTCCTCAAAAGCACTCCAGCTCCAAAAATACCGGAGGTCCAGGTCTGAAAGAGAGGGGGGGGGAGTGAGAGAAGAGAGAATAGAGAGAGAGAGAGAGAGAAAGAGAGAGAGAGAGAGAGAGAGAGAGAGAGAGAGAGAGAGAGAGAGAGAGAGAGAGAGAAATTCATCTTAATATCTTCTTCTGGAACAAAATTCCTGGATGATATTATCCACAGATATTCATATACTTCCGAAAATTTGAAAGCAGCATATTACTGGCATTCACTGAATAAATATCACTCTGGCTGACTCAGACAACTGACTTGCTGAATGTACAATGTGGAAGCCCAGATCTGCTCAGTGATCTGCCTCAGCTGTCTGAGGTGCCATTCCAATGAAATGCGCCTTCATCTCTGAGCAAATATTCATTATGTTTTGGCAGTCCTATTTAAGGATGATTGCGCGTTTCATTCATGAAATCCTTTAATGTAGTTCCTCCTAGGAGAAGGCGGCAACACTGGATGCAATACGGAATTTATGGAAGGATTGTCCCACAGCGTTGCACAATAGAAAGTCTTGGAAAGATTTAAGCACAGCAGAGCAGAACACTAACAGTGCAGCACAGTGGCTCTAAAGGGCCGCAGTTTGACACCCTTGATTTGTCACATATAATTCTAAAGAACATACCGTTCCAGGAACAGTGAGGGACCATCTGTGCAGTGGGAGCGAGAGAAAGTTAGCTACCTGACCCAGACTAGCAGAGACAATGCTTGTACTCTCACATGCATTCTCCAAGCTACTGATCACAGTCATGTCCAACATCTCGACATGATCAACGACTACCTGCCTCTTTCCCGCACAGGGCAAGCCGGAATGAGCTGACAGCAGCAGAACAGAATTGATGGCTAAATAAGAGCCCATTCGTTATGGCTCTGACTGGAGGGTGACGTTGCGTGGAGGAGAAGCTGTGTGCCGAGCTGTCATTAGGCAGGTTCTGTTCTCCACACCCTGTCCACTACTCGTGCGCATAGGTCTGAGATAGCAGCTAGTGTGGAAATGGAAAGTGAGCAACAAATGCTCTATAAAAGTAAAAATATTCATATAATACTCAAAAAAGTACAAGTATAGCAACAAAGTGCAATATCCTAAGTATTTTCACCCCTGGATTTTAATGCTTAATGCTGTTTCAAGCTGTTTTGAATGGTTTAAAGTGTATTACATTCTAATACATTACATTCATTTGGCACGCTTCTATCGAAAACAGCTTTGCTGCTACATTGGAAAACTCTGCAGTTGCAGCCTGAATTAATGTCACTGACTGCTCAGTTGGTAATTAAAATAACTGGCAGGTTATGCAGTCACTAATATTAAATGTCACCAAAGCAGGTATCTAGAATATCTATACAGACAAATAAAACTTACTTCTACTGAGGTAGCAAATTAAACATTTTAATACCACCAAGTGGCTAAACTGCTAAACTTATGCTATCATGCTGAGATCCCCTTATTAAGACAAATAAGATGAAATGAACTCTTCCTTTATTGTTTCATTTATGATTAAAGAAAAAAGTTTCTCCCAACGCTCAAATCCCAATCCCAGTTCTGGATGTGAGTTGGTCTGTGGATCTGTGTGTGTGTGTGTGTGTGTGTGTGTGTGTGTTTGTGTGGGATTAATGCTTCTCATTATCCAGCAGCTGAGATGCAGAAACAGAGGAGAAGCTATGATCTGAGCCTTGGGAGCAAAAAAAAAAGAAAGCGAGTAGAGAGAAGACAAGAAGAGCTCAAGCCCCCCCGCCCACTGCCCTTGAAGAGGACGAGAGGAGAAAATGGAAGAAGTAAGCAATAAGAATTGGCAAAAAGAAAGCAGCAGACAGAGAGTGGGAGAAGGGGATTTCGCAAGAGGGAAACACACAGTACATGAATACGGCAGTGGCTCCGGTCCTGGAACATTAACATGATGTGCAGTGAGAGACGCCGCTCCTGATGGAATGTGAATGGTAGGTTTGGCTGAGCTGCGAGAGCTTCATTTTTCACCTGTGCATATAACATGATTTATTCTCCCTCTTCCTCAGCAAGTCATTGCCAGCTAGAGGGCCAGGCCCTGCCCTTTGTCAGGAACATGAAAGCTTTATTCTGTTTTAAATAAAACTGCAGTACATGCTGACATCAGCAGCGGCTTCGCTGCACTCGGCTTGATCTCGTATCCGTCTCTAACCAAAGCAGTAACTCTTCTTTTTCAGTTTTGAATTTATAACATCCCTTTTTGAAAAACATTAATGTAGTATATTTGACCAGGCTCATGACTGCATCATTAATCTTGAGGCTTATTATTCAGTGATTAGTATGAATTATTAATGAAGTTGTATGAGACTAGTTCATATGTTGTTTTGAAAGTGAAAAATTGTAGTGTAGACTTACAAATAAGCCTTAAGGGGCTTAATAAAGTCCATTTGCTTCACTTATTGCCCTCTGGCTTTCTTTTGCCTCCTCTCAGTGGTGTGGGTCCCTACAGTTATTTTAATTTGATCTCGTCACTCGTTTATTTCCATCAATACGCCTTTCTCACAAACTTCTAGACACTCTTTATTCAGACAAAGACACAAGAGTGATTAACCTCAAGCACAAGTGCACTGTGGTTAGGTAGGTTTAGGATTCATGTTTTTATTTTTGTAAAATCTATTTCCAGTGATTGTACTGACTTGGGCCCTTGAAACAAATGTGGTTATCAACAGAGAATATATTAACTTTTTTATTCAGTGATACTAAGAAATGCATCCTTTGACATGAAGGAACATTTTGAATTACATTCTAAACAGCCTGCCAGATACAATACACAATGGCTAAATAGCTGTCAGGTTAGACCAGGAAAACAGTTGATAACACTGAATTCTTTGAATAATTTTTAGTGATAGGACACTATGAACATCATAAAACCTTACTCTAAAAAGCCTCCGTTTATGTTATCTTTCTGGTGTGCAGAATAGGCAACTATTTGCTCCTGGTAAAAAAAAGCATTTACATTGACAAAGAAAAATGATTTCTCAATGAGTTGATTAAAAAAAATGGCGCATGAACTGATGCATAGACGTGTTAATGCAAGTAGTTAAAAAGAGCGTAATTGGAACAATCCACAAAACTGTGGCTATCTTAGCATACAAAATGTGTCAGGTCTCTACAATGCTATGGCAGGACAACAATGACCCCCACAATTCTCATATTGTACGCTAAAGATTTTAGATCCAGCTAGGCCTGAACTTATGGGAGCCTGGGTGCAATGAAGGGGTGTATTTGTACAGCTTTGCATTGTACTGACCAGCTTTAAATTATACAGACCATGATGTTAAATTCCAGTATATACTGTTCATCATGTTTCTGGGTGAAGCATGATGGTAATCAAAGCCTTCTCTTCTCAGTTGTGCTTAGATCAAGCTGTTCATTTACCGTATGCCCCCCTCAGCAGATCAGCCAGAGGAACTTCTTTCCACCTCCCAATAAACTTCTAAACTCCGACACTACTGTCTTTCTTCAATCTCCATCAGTAAGTCCTGTCAACCCAATACCTCTGTCATTCATCTACAGCTGCCAGGGTTTGCCGTTTACGTCGCTCCTTGGGGCATGTCAGTCGTGGCCAGAAAAATGGAGTGGCAGGGAGGCATGTGATGCGTAGAGAGCAGCAGGCAAGGGAATTGGTGTGTGGGGTGCAGAGAAAAAAAACATTCGGGTCCCTCAACACTCTCACCCTGCAGCCCCATCCACAAGCTGATGTAGCGAGGAGAAGAGGTTTTGAAGACAGACGGGATCTCTCGTGAACCAGGACCATGCCTGGATAGAGCCCAGGAGCCTCAGGGCAAATGCTGAACTCAGGTCATGCCACATGGCTGGGGCTTACAAGAGCTTTAACTGCCTTCTACCCATCAGCTGGGCCCCAGAGCTCCCAGCCAATCACAGATTTGCTGATGATTTTCTAGCCAGAGCATTTATTTACGTATACAAATGCCCTCTTTCAAAACATGAATGACTTCACTGCTCACATACATGATCAGACACATGTGTACAGAAGCACATCTTGCAACACACTGGAGGCACCCATATGTGCCCAGACACGCTGTACGGTTCATTGTGCATCTTATAAAACTTGGCTTCAAGGGCAATACAAATGCAAATAAATGAGGATGTAGCTGAATAAATATACACATGGGCACCCATGTAATTTAAGCAGAATTTTTGGCAGCATTTATAATGATGCTATCTTACTATTGAGAGAAATATCAAGAAAGCAAATTGGACCAAATAAAGTGGTACAGTATGCATTAGGTTCACATTTTACATTTTTTTTTCATGTTTGCTATCACAACAACCAAATATTTAGGAGCTGTCCTTTTTAAGTTGCTATCTCCATACACCTATCCTTATCAGTATGAACACAAATGCTGAGTCCATCAGTTTTCCTTTTCTAACAGTAGCCAATTTGTTCAGGTGCACATGACCTTATGTATAATGTGAGTCCAGATGTATTAAGGGGTGTGTAAACATGTGTGTGTATATGTGTATGAATGTGTGTGTGGGATTTTTTAACCTTTACAAGCCTTTTTGGAACATGATGTTAAGTAACAATTTATGTGAGTGTTCTCCAGGTTTCTAGGTTTCGGGATCAGGATGTTATTAATAAGGAGGCCATTCTACGAATCAGATGGCCAGCAGTCGAGCTAATACTGAATTATGTATTAAGCAGCAGGCTCAGAAATAGTAGTAGCCCTCAAAAATCAGAAGCTATGCTTAGCCCACACACGAATATTCACATACATGCACACACACAAACACACACACACACATCCATATACACAATTCAAAAAGGCATGCATATATTCTTATATATATATTACACAGTGATGAAGGTCATGCCCTCAATATCCTTTTGTGCTGTGGCGCATACACAGAGAGACCAATGGGCCATTCTGTGTCTTATCAGACAGAATCCAGCAAAGGGTTTGAGAAACAGTCTCGGAATTTGTTCAAAGCATGCCTATGTAAAATGTGGGTTCCAAAACTAAGCCCTGTAAATTATTTCACATTTTATTCATAATGTCTCACACCATCTATTGATGGTAGAGGTCTCAACTACCGACACAAAATTAATAATATATTCTATTTGAAGAAAACAAAACCTGATTGATACCATATGGATGCAATGATGGGTTTTCATACCCTCAATTTCACTCAATATATTTTTTTATCTATAAAAACAAAACAGCTTGTAGTAACAGGTTTAATGTGTTCAGTATACAGAAAACACATTTATCTTCCATCCTACAAGGTTCAGTGAGGACAGGAAATGTGCTTGTCATGATAATAATACCCAAATGTAGCTTTCCAGATCAGGTCTAATTGAGGATAAAAAAATGAAATCTTTAAGTTTTAAAAAATATGACACCAGAGAATTTAAACAGAAATACATTATAGAACTTCATGACCTAGAGGGTCTGAACAAAACAGTGACAGTGCTGCAACAAACTTATCAGATCTGATACAGAATCACCCACTTCCAAGATACTAACTTAATTACGATGGAGGCAGCCGTTATGGACTTTAGGTTGCAATTTGACCAAATTTCAAGGGGTGCTGTCACCATACAGAGGAAATCTGGTGGAAGAAGAAAGATTTTTTTCAGTTTAGGAATTAGATCTTTAATTATTCATGTAACACAATAAGCAGCAACCTACAGAATGAAAGGCTACAGTAAAACTGATATAGAGTGTGTTATATATACAGCGAAATCGAAATATATATTAAAGGGGAAAACTGACCCAATCCAAAATCTGTGCAGGTATGTAGGAGACATTTAATATTGAAAACTGGATGAAATATAATATATCTAATATAATGGGTGTGTTATACTTCCTTCAGGGACTGTGCATGCTTTCTTGTCCTATTATCTGAATAAATATGCAGCATAATCTGTTTCTTTTTTGACTGACACAAACTCAATTGCTCCCTGTACAGCTGCATCTCAATGAATGTGTTCAACCCAGACACAGAAAAGGAGTATTTCACATACTGTTTCATTATTCATATGCTGGATGCACATATTCTCCCGTGGGACACAATTCTAATCTACTTTCTGTTCCATTCAGTGGCGCTGAATATTAACAGCAAGGCCAAAATTAGACACTAAAAATATACTTCAAATGTAAGAAGCATGCTGTAAATAAATACAAACATCTTGGGAAACTGTACAGTTATGGGGGGGAAACTGGGTGTGGAGTGTGGCACTACCACAGACCTTCACTGAGGAGTCGGTGTCAAGTTTCCACACAGCCGACTAACCCTGATGAGGTCTGACAGCGCTTCACTGATGCAACGTTCATGCAACACATTATAACGGAGTGGTTAGGGCATGCTAGGGCCAGGTGGCCAGCAGGTTCGCCCTTGGCTGAACAACAGACTGTGTGGGAAGCGGGTCAATAGGCACTGGATCCTAATAAAGACTTGCAATTAGGGCCAATAAGCTCCATTAAACAAAGGATCAGGTGGGCTAATTAAGTAAATGCTCCTCTGAGGTGGAACAACAGAGCTGTAGAACTGAGGAGAACATGGTGCAGCAGTTGGAACAGCAGCAACACATAAGCTGAGAGATGAGAGCTGGGTAAAGGGGATGAGCTGCCAGGGTATCAAGGTCAATATGTCAAATAAAGACAAAGCCAGTGGGAATGAGCTTGTCTAGATTATTGTAAAGGAAAGCAAGGTCAAATCAAGATTAAGAGGGCACTGCACTGGGCATCTGTTTAATACATTATTTACACAATATTCTATATCAGGCATCACAAAATGGCGGACCGCGGTCCGGATCCAGACCGAATGAATGTTCTGTCCAGATCCATGGCCAGTCTGGTAAATTCACGAGATTGAGTCATTTTTTTAATGGAACATTTATTGGACGGTCGTGGCTGTAGACAGGGGGCGCTGCTACTCCAGTTAATACGACAGCAGCTTTACTCGTTAGTTTACTAGTGATGGAAAGTCCGGTTTATTTCAGAGAGACGTTTTTTTCTGGCACGGCTCCCAAAGAGGAGCAGGTGTTGTGCCAAAAAGTGATCGCCTGCCAGAACTTGATTGCCGTCTGCGGGAGCGCGCTCAGCTGCTTAAAGCTGTAGCGCCTAAATTAACATGCTTGATATCATTCAGGACGGTTATATTTGACACATTATACTGCTAATAGACCCTTATAACTGCTAAAATATCTTGAAAAGGAACATAAACAATTATAATATGTGGTTTTCAAGCTGCCAAAAAGTGATTATAGCTTATAACTTGTGACTGTCACATGATGTGAACTGCAATCACTTTTTGGCAGCTTAAAAACATGTTCTCAGTTTTAATGTTCATTTAAAGGTGTTTCTGCAGGTATAAGGGACTGTTTGCCCGACCCGAGGAAAAAAACAAACACTTTACAACACGTTTGATCGATAATGGTATGCGTTTTGTAACTTAAATGTATTTGCCTGGGACTCCTTTTATTTATGGTAAAATAGTTAGTTGTGCACTCAGTTCATTTTCTGCATTAGAAATGAACAATACATTTTGAGTAAACTATATGAAAATGTAGACATAGAGGAAGGCTATAAGACTTCAATTCGGACCTTCTACTGGGACAAAATGTAATAACTGGACCTCGGTGACTTTTAATTTGATAACACTGTTCTATATACTTTATACAGAGTGCACTGTGTTCTGTACACTGTATAGTGTATATTACTGTACAGGGCATGTACTATATAATAGTACATTAACCTACCTATAACTTTTTATTATTTAGAGTAATACCACACTCATTTTATTTAGTAGTATAATAGCATATTTTGTCAGACTGTTAGACAGAGGTGTTGCATTTAAGACATTTTGATTTAAATGTAATGTTCTGAAGAGGAGTTATTAGCAATGAAATGGTAATAATGTAAAATAAAATTGTTTACACTCAAATTGGTAGAGCTATCTGAATACTTCAAGAGACAGCTAGAAGGTGTCTCCAGCAATATACGAGTGGGTTTTACCAACTGATTCACTGTAAACTGTAATGTACAAATTAAAAAACATGGCACTTTGATGTGTGTTCAAACGCCCAGGTTTAAGCAGAGCTAACCTAATTGGGTAATAAACCCTGAGCAGGAAGTGAAAATACACCATCACTAAGCTTTTTATTAGTTCAGCTCATTTTACAAAAACAACACAGACCAATCAATTAAATTGCAAAATAATCGCTAGATAATTATTTCTATCAACAATGACTGCTTTATAGCTGGAATTGGAACAACAAAGCTTGTAAAGCAAAGTGCTTCCACTATTCAATGATTTGTCACACATGAGAAAAAACTGTTCAGCAGGGTATATTTTGCCTTTAATGCCATACTACTCACACCAAGCCTGAAATCACTCTTTGCATGCAGTGATTTCTCCTTTTCAGAATCTTTTACATTTGTGGTAGTGAGTGTCTGGGCGAATCACAAAACATTAAACTTTGCTGTAGGTTATTTTTCCTCTTTTTAAATTCACACCTTTTTTACATTTGAAGATCATTTTTGAGAGCTTGCTTTGAATCTACTCCTCCATCTTAACCCCATAGCATAATTGTGAATGAAGGATATTTATGGAACACATATACCTGCAGGTCTCCTGTTAAAGAACCTGATAAATCACTACAGAATGATGACAGTTTAAGTGGTAAGCATGGGCTAGTTGTATTGTGTAGAATTCCCTTGATTAATTAACGTTAACATTATAAAACAGTCACTCACTTATCACTGACAAATGCATAATCCCCATACAACACTTAATTAAACTTTTAATATTTCCAGTCCGTGACTTACAGACATTTCTTTACGCAGTACAAATTATTACAAGTTCTTTCTATGTAGCAGCAGGCAACCATGATGTACTGAGCAAATGCTTTATAGTTCAGTCTTGATTTGTAAGAGACACTGTAAAGCCAGCTCAAGTTTTTTATTCTCCCTGAAATGTATCTTTATATGCTGATTTGCTGGAGCATAAAAATGCTGACAGGTGCAGTAAACATCATTGATTATCTTGCTACAATGGCCTTTGTCAGTAGGTTGGATATATTAGACAGGAACTCCTTGAAGTTGATGTGCTGGGAGCAGCACAAATGAGCAAGTGTTCGAATTAGTACCCACCAACAGTGGTCTAAAGCAGTGGTCCACAGAAAAAAAAGGTACAGTATTTCCGTTTTTTTTACTATCAGAGTCAAAACAATGTTTTATTTAGAAAAATGACTGGATATCCTTAGTCTATGACTCACTCTAGACACGCCCGTGATGATAAAAGTTTGGGGACCACTGGTCTAAGGTAAGGAAATCTGTTAACTTTCAACATGTGGGGAAGTCCAAAACCACAGAACTACTAAATCGCAAACTGCTAAAAAAGTTGATGCTGGGTATGACATAAAGGTGTCAGAACACACAACGCACCATAACTTTCTGTGTATGAAGCTGTGTAGCCACAGACTGGTCAGAGAGCTCATACCAACCCTGTTCAGCACTGGAATTGTTTAAATGATCTCATATATCTTTTAGTTTCTTTAATCATGCTGTAGGATACAGTGACCTCTATGGTGGTGCTGCAATTCATATTCCGTCCCCTCACTTACTAACATTGCACAAACGTCCTCATCTCTGGCATGCTAAACTCAAGGGACCTGGAGTGGACAGAAAGACGGTGGGTGGACAAGAGAGAAACCCTGCAGTAACAGATTAGAGTTCTCAAAATGCTTCATTCAGGACTCTGGGCCCACTGATATCCCTTATCCAGCCTAAACAAAAACTGCAGAGGGCAGAAAACTTAGAGACAGACAGAGACTGAGAAAGTGTTAGCTGGGACACAGACACAGAGACAAAATGTAAAGGTTAACTCTGTTTACTTACTAAAAAAGTAAACGACAGCAACAACATATTTAAGCATTTAAAAAGACAGAGAGAAGAAGCAGAAAATAAAACTGACAAAGGCCATAAGATCATTGGAGGAGACAGGAAACACGAAGGCAAGATTTCACTAGTGACTGACCAGTCAATACCACACTTCTCTGAGGGGACAAGTGCCTTCTGTACTTTAAACCACATTTTGACGAGGCTCATCCATTTAAGGATGTAGTTTCACTTTCTGCTGTCCTCTGTGGCACCCTGTTGGCTATTAGTACGGCAAAAAAAAGACATAGCAGACACACTGCTGAACACATCTCATGCTCCAGCAGCCATGCTGCAAAGACACTGCAGTAGCATTAGGCATGCCTGTCAGGGAGAGAGAAGAGGGAGAAACAGAGGCAGGGATCGGGTGAGAGAGCTTTAATCAGGACTGATATTCAGGCCAGTGTCTGAACAAAAACAAGAATATTCTGCCCAAATCTAGAACCAAATCTGAAGCTGACTGTAGACCACATGAATCCTGTCTCAAGTAGGCTGTACTGCACATAAACCCTGTCTGAACATGACTGTAGTCGGCCTACATTTTCTGAACATGAGTGCAGACAGTATAAACGCAGTCTGAAATATACTGAAGTGCACCCAAACCCTGTCTGAACCTAACTGCATTTTACAGCTGGTAGTCTAGTGGTTAGCAAGTTGCCTCTGCAACTCAAAGGTTGTGGGTTTGAATCCCACGACTGACAATGGAACCACAGAGGTGCCCTTGAGCAAGGTACCGTTACCACACATTATACCACGCATACCACACAGAGTCTCTTGGTAAGTGGGTTAAATGCAGAGAAATAATTTAACATTTTTCACACAGAGCTGTGGTTTGTTCATGCATGACTATAAGGGCCGCTTCACTTAAAAATCTTCCTAAAACCAGTTGTAGTCTCACTAAATTCTGACTAAACAACTACTTCCTGACTGGGGCTGGGTACCGAAATCCAGTTCTTACTCGGCCCCGGTGACTAAATATAAAAGACCTCAGTTATGTGTGCTATGGTAAAATAACGACATAAACATCCCATAAGGGCTCTAAATCAGTGTGAATAATTTAATTAACACACATTCAGTTACATAAAGACTACAAATAGGCTAAAAGTATTTTATGCAGTAGCCTAAATAAATATTTAACATTCAAATGACTTGTACTGCTATAGTTCTGCATTTACAAATAATAATAATAAAGATGAATAACAAACTAAGAAATTATAAAGCAGAGCTCACCTAAACGTTCATTTGTAGTGAGTCCAAGTTTTTTAGATTCAGGTTTAGTTTTAATTAGTTTAGTTTAAAAGTACACAATAAAAGTACTGATAAGAGTACCGATAAAGTACAGAATCGATAAGCGGTATAAGAAGTAGCAATACAGTTAAAACCATAGCGATATCCATCCCTATCCCTGACTAAATTCTAAACTGTCATCCATTGTAGTCCAACTGGGAGCCTGACAATATTCTGAGTGGACCTGAAAAAATGTGGTCTGAACTTGACCTGAACAGCTTACCTACGATCTTTGTTACTCCATGTGCTTTCTGCCGTTATCTGTCTAATAACATTTGTAGTGGCAAAAACAGCCATAATCACCAATAAACCAAACTAAAATCAGTAATCAAATTGATAGATTTATAGGTTCAGTTTTCATTTTTCACACCCACCCACACACACACACACCCACCCTTCCACCCACCCACCCAAACACACACACACACCCACACACACACACACACACACACACACACACACACACACACACACATATGCAAATAAATAGGATTTATTCATACTCCTACAGTACATCTGGATGTCTTTGTCATTTCTGAAAAAAGTAGTTCTCTCCTCTGCCCGAGTCAAAGCTCTCACTCAGTGACCCGGGCACTGATTGTGAGCGAGAGCGGCAAAAGGGCATAAGTGGACGAGGGCATAAAATGGACAGCACCCAGACGGAGAAAGGCAGAAATGTGAAGGAAAGCACACACTGAAAGTGTTGAAAAACAGACTCAGCAGCTGGGGCTGGGGGTGGCTGAAGTCAGGCTGCAGTGATTCATCACAGAAATAAAGGCAGCATTGCTGGAAGCAAAGGTGCAAAGCATCCATCCGTTTTGCTGTCAGGGTGGGTGGGGCAGGACTGTTAGATCACGGTGTGTGACCCTCAACAAAATAATTCTGTTGGTAACCAAGGACAAAGCAGACACAAGGTCATCAGGGCTTGAGCGATGACCATTAATAGCAGAATCTCAGTATGTAGATAATAGTTCATGTTAAAGTTTAAAAGTCTTCTTGGTGAAGTTATATTTGTGTGTATACTTCGACAAGAAAATGCAGCCTTTGCCTTTTTTCTACCTTTCATATTGAAAATTTCAGAAGAGTAGAGTCACTACAAACTTAACATAAATGTAATGTAATTGAATTACATAAATATAATAACAACAGTGTAAAATGACAATAGTATTTATAGACCTCTAAGGTATAAATGGAAAAAGAAAGTAAATTATAAATGATAGCAGATGACTAAAGTTGTATAAATTGTTTATCGTCTCAAACCCAATGTAGCATTTTATAAATATTTAACCAATAATAATAAAAAAACTTGAAAGAGGCAATGTCAAGACATGACTTTGCTTCTGAATCTCTCTTTTTCGCTCCCTCTCTTTCTAGGAAAGTTAGTACTAGTTGCTGAGAAGACTGTAGATTTCCCAAGTAACAGAAATATTTACAAAATAGAGACCTAGAACTAGAGTCTCGTTATCTTAGCTGGAAATGAACTCAGCCTTCATCTCCCGTTTGACTTATCAATGCCATTTTGAACAGGCTCTGTCAATTTTAATGGCCTATTTAACCAAACATAACACAGTGCCTGAATACTGAGGAACAATGTTGTTACTTTTCCTGCTATTCCTGGCACTTGCTTAGGGTATCCAACTCTATTTTTCCACGCCACAGTGTGTGGGTAAAGAACTGGGCCCAGTCTAATGGATACATGGGCAATTATGACCAATCCCACTCTGATCATAGACACATAAAGTCACACAGAGGCGTCGATGGAGCTCGAAACAAACATGGTGCTGTGTAAAGCACGGCTCTCTGCTGAGTGGTGAATTCACCCCAAAAACAAGCAGCACACAAACTCAACCACTCCAGCGCATTTGCCGGACAAATCACAGCTGTCTTCTGACAGCCCACCGCATGATCAGTGTAGAGCAGACACGGCCTTTTATCTCCCAGCTAATGAAATACTGTATGTGTGATCTGCTCATCTACCTTTGATGGATGCTGCAGCCTGGCTTTTAATGGGCCTACAGAGGGGGAGAGAGGGGGGCTAGGGATAGAGAGAGAGAATGAGAGAGATAGAAAGAGAGAGTGAGATTGAGAGAGGTGCAGAGGGCGGGAGAGGGAGAGAGGAAAAGAGAGGGGGGGGCTAGGGATAGAGAGAGCGAATGAGAGAGAGAGAGAGAGAGAGAGAGAGAGAGATTGAGAGAGGTTGAGATGGAGTGAGAGAGAGAAAATATATATTTTTTTAAAGACAGAAAGAGAAGTGGGTAGGCCAACAAGAGAACAAATAAGAGAAAAAGAAGCAGGAATAACAGAAAGAAAGGCAGATGGTGCAAGAGGCATGGATACAGAGAGAGAGAGAGAGAGAGAGAGAGAGAGAGAGAGAGAGAGAGAGAGAGAGAGAGAGAGATCACAAACAAAGGGGAGAGAAGGAAAGGACAAAAATCGAGAGATTGCAACATATCTATTGAAAGCAGCAAATACAAAGGAAAAGAAAACAAGAAAAGAAAAAATGAAGAAAAAATGAGACTGGAGACAAAGTAAGGATAGAAAGATAGAAAAAGAAAGAAAGATAGAAAGAAAGACAGAGAGACAGGCCAGGGGACAGAAGGGAGGGAGAAACTACATGAAAAGCAGAGAACTCAGACGGAGTACTGTGTGTACCCCAGTGGAAAAAAGCAGTTGCCATGTTGATAGTGTCTCCATGTCATTGTTGAAGACATGCTGTCATACTGTACTTGTCAGCTGTGTGAGAGAACAGTGCAGCAACAGTCCAATCAGGACCAGGCTGTGCATCCCTGAGTTCTCACTAGTTCTGACGCTAGCGTCATTTTAAATGAGGCAGCCAGGGACAGAGGTCCAGAGACTCCTAGGCCTGTTCTAATCAACACATTGTTTCTGGAAGCACATGCAACATTATGAGCCCTGTCCAGAGCTTCTAACCTCAGAAAGCACTCTCAGCTTTGATTCAGCTCAGTGAGGTCTGAGCTGCAGCCCATCAGTGAGAGCAGTGAAATGACCCAGATGAGGAACACAAGACCCAGGAGGCCACAGTTTGCTAAACAGCACTCTCATCAACTAGCCATTTGTGCGTAATCATCATATTGTCAGACTGATGACAGAGTGAGTGAGAGGGGGGTGGGGGGTGGGCGGTGAGGGTAATATTGTGAGACAGTAAAAGAAAAAAAGGAAACGAGTGAGGGGCAGCGAATAAAAGACACAGAGAGAGACAAAGGCAGAAAAAGACAGAATGAAAATGAGAAAGAGAGATACCGAGCAGGATTGATTTCTTTAAAGCCAACTTGCAGTGGTATTTTACAATGGAGTGAAAGATTTACTTGCTGCTACACAATGTTCTTAGGCTCTGGGAGCTGTTACTATAGTTCAAGTGAATTGCTTTTACCACTTACATAGATTTAAAGTGATGGATTTCTTCATTTGGTGACTTGTGAGCTTTTACTCACAAGACAAATGTTCTTGTTTTGTGAGGCCTGTGTTCTGCTGAAGCATTTAGTTGGAAGAAATAAGTTTATAATGAGGAATACACTATATGTCCAAACACACTCAACAAAAATATAAACACAACACCTTTGTTCCTGCTTCGATTTTTCATGTGATGGACTTAAAGATCTAAAAGTCATTCCAGATACACAATATTACCATTTCTCTCAAACATTGTTCATTGTAAATTTGTGATAGTGAGCACTTCCGCTTTGCTGAGAAAATCCAGCCCACCTCACAGGTGTGCCACATCAAGATGCTGATCTGACATCATGAGTAGTGCACAGGTGTACCTTATA
>JBBKCR010000018.1:10919073-10930273 GCA_037577295.1 Ladigesia roloffi
CTTCTTAATTAAATTAAATTGAAGTCACTTGTGTGAGCCTAAACCTGCAGCTCAACAATAATCAAAATAAAGAAACACATAACATTTTCAAAAACAAATCCTTCCTTTGACGACACAAACACATTGTAGGAACGATATAACTTTTTTGCGGTTTTGAAACCGTGACTTTGTTATCATCCCATGTCTAGTTCTGAGCTGTTTTTACAGTATAACATTTCAGCCTCACTCACATGATCTGCTACCTCTCTACCATGTTGCTTATGTTATGTGCAAGAGACTCTTGTTTACTCACAGTACCCAAATACAGACTATCCTCTATGGGAGAAAGAGCCTTCAGTGTTGCTGTTCCCAATATAATGTAATCCAGTGCCCCAAAACATTACAAATTCTAATTATATTTCAGAGTTCTCTCTGTGTCTCTTTAGTCTTGTTGTTGTGTAGTCTATTTTGTGAGTTTATTTTTTGTTGTTTTGTTGTCACAGGTTTAAGAAAGGCATAATATAAAATAAACTTTTTTATAGTGTTATTCTTATTATTCTTATTCTTATTATTCAGGCACTGTATGCAATTAACGTATTATTTTGTATTAATATTATTACTATTGTTATTATTCAGTTCAAATCTCATAACTGCATACTCCATTGGACAGACTGATATTAACGTTCACAAAGACAGACAAGTATTCTTCAGTGTCGATGCTACATGAAACTTCACTCATTAAAACAGCACATCTGTGGTCACACCACATCCTGCACAGCTACACTCGAAAAATTGATCATCAAATGTAAATTACTGTACTATCCAGCACTATTAACTGTACTATTAACAACAGTTTTATTGCATTAAGGCATTAGTCAAAAACAGGAGTCACCATTCTTAACCATAATGGGCCCATGTGCCTGCAGGTTCTCATCACAAGCAGTCACACCCCTTAAACACGCAAACTGCTAACAACTGAGACCTACTGTCTAAACAAGAGGAATTAGTAGCTTCTGTTTGATAAGAATGAAACATACGTCCTTTAGATTAGTAGCTAGTAGTTAGTAATTTAATTGTTAGTTACTTATCTACAGCATTTATATTATTTCTTGTATTTATCTACATTATCTACATTATATTTATCATTTGTGTAGATTTCATTTTGGGTTTTTCTACAGGTATATTTGTTTAGACTTATTTTATATTGTTCTCCTGTCTGCATTTCTGTGCAGTCATAACATCACTTTTCTCTGTGTTCAATAAACTCTTCCGATTTTTTCTGATTGACTGTCCTTTGTGGATAAGACCTGACCCCAGGTCAAGAACATGGCATGCATTTTGGGAAACTTGTGTCTTCTGGCTTTTCAACACTCTGGGCTTGGTTTCTCAGCCCAGAAGTTAAAACGTGAGCAACAGCTTCTTGTTGACCCTTCAAACCAGTTGCTGCACGCCTGATCTCTTCTCAAACAGCAGCCTAAAGATCCGGGTGGGCTGTTTTGGGAAAGCGATGCCGCGTTTCTTGAGAAGAACATAACAGAGAGAGTGTAATCCCAGCACTATCGTTCCTGATCCCAGTCTAAGAATAGCACACTTACTCAAATCCTCCTCTGGATAACGCCACATGCACATCAGCCCCTCTGCTAGCTGCCCTAAAAACTTCTCTCACACACTGGTGTTTTTCTCCTCACTTTGGGGGTTTATTTCCCTCACCTGATCAGGATCTATTCAGCCAGGTAGAAGAACTCTGGGCTGAGGTATAAAACTTAGAAAGATCCTCGTGTCGAGTGGAAACTGATCGGACGGAACGTTCACTGACATTCAGGAGTTCAGGAAAGGCAACTCCGCTGATCCTCCATACATGGGTCTCCAGTGTGAGAATGCATCAGGGCGTCTCTGCAGCACTTAGCTGTTCAGCAAGGCTGCTTCGCGTCTGAGAGGCGGAATGTAAGCAGCACGCATCCTTTTATATCTTTCACTGGGTTTCAGGAGCTGGACTGGGTTTAAAGGGCAGGATTGAGTACAACGCTCTTACCTCCACTATCTTCAGGACCGGAGTGTGTGACTGCTGACCCGTCAGAGCAGACTCAAACTCATATCAAAACACTGCATTATAACAGTCACTGCTGAGGGGCTGTGATTAGAGAGAGAAAGAGAGAAAGAGAGAGAGAACGAGAGAGAGAGAGCGAGAAAAAAAAAGAAAGAGAGAGAGAGAGAATAATAGAGCGACAGAGACAGAGAGAGTAAAAGAGAGGGAGAGAAAGAAAAAACAGGAATTTTATAGAGAACGGAATTAAGAAAGACAATGAACAAAAAAGTAAGGGGTGGGGATAACGCATTAAGCTGCACACTACGAGATAAGATAAAATAAGATAAACCTTTAGCTCAACATTTGTAAACTTCTAACTCAACTGAGGTAACTTTTAACTCATGAAAATACCTGTGTATAAATGCTATACCCGAAGTTAGCCCAGTAAACGAGAAAACCCATCTAATAAACCCATCTAGTAGTTTGGAACCGAAAATTCCCTGCAGTTTTAATTGTGTGTGTGTTATTTCGGGATCGTTTCTTCCCTTGTGCAGTGTATGTGTATTTAAATATATATTTATAAACAATGAGACGTACGTTCAGAGATTAATTTTGTTTCCTCCACTCGTCTGCTCTTCTCCTCATTTCCTTGTGAATGTGTCCTAATTCCAGGGAAGTAAGTTCGTCTGAATAAAGGTGAGTTGACAGTGTTTTGGGACTGAAGAACAGTTCTGGTGGTGAAACTCTCCACCCCACGTTTCTGTTTTGGTGAGGGCTGCTTCTGAGGCCACGCCCCCAAAACGCCAGAAGCCCACCCCCTTATAAATTTAGAGGGTTTACACACACTACTTGGACAAACATTTTGGGACAGACCTGTTAGTCAGGATTTGGGCTAACCTAGGCCGCTTAGTTCCAGTGAAGGACAATCTTAAATTTTCAGCATGCTAACACATTTTGGACAACACCATACTTCCAACTTTGTAAACACACTTTGAGGAAGAACTTGACTGACTCACACGGAGCCCTGACATTTAGGATGAACTGGAACGAAAAGTGCGAGCCAGGCCTTCTCGTCAAACACGCGTCTGACCTCATACATGCTCTACAGTATGAATGGGCACAAATATCCAAAGAAACACATGATGAAAGAGTAAAAGGTTTGGGACCTGTTGTAGCTACAAAAGGGGTCCAAGTTCATATAAAAGGCTATGTATTTGTATGCAATATCGTTAATTCCCCTGTTGGTGTAACGGTCAGGCGTCCCAGTATTTGTTTGTACATACAGTGTATCACCACCATGTATTAAGATTGACACCACCTTTGTTAGCAAAATAAAAATGTTCTATTCTCTAAAACACATTTTTCTAAAATTTATAAAACAATGATCATACTACTTAATCCATTTATATGTATATATGTATTTCTTCATTTGGTCACTAGTCCAAGCCACGCAGGGATTTTGGAACGCGAGATTTCTCCTGGCGTTCTCACGAGATTACAAGCTTCGAGATTTGGCCATCAGCTGATCACTTTGGAGCTGGAGTTTGGCTGTGTACGGTGTTTACATCCTATTTTATCCGTTACATATTTATTCTTTGCTTGGCTTCACACGGTCGTTTCAGGCAATAACAATGGCAGAAACCGATCCTAAATCTGTGCAGGATCTTACAGCAGTGGTAAGCCTCAAAATATATATATTTTTTCTGAACTCTCATATCGACCGGCCCGATGCTAAGAGAAGGCTAGCTAACCAGACATAAAAAAAACCCAAAAACAAACCGGCCACATTCCTGTTTTTTCAATAATTTATTGTAAAGCCAGTGTGATATTGTATTTGGCTTGATCAGTGACCATATTTCATAACCTGATGATTAGCAGGTCAGTTTGTTTCAAATCAAGAGGATATAACGGCATTTCATGGGAATAATGTTAACAAAATAGCCCATTTAATACAACATGTTTAGAATCTCTAATGCGACAGCAGCAAATAACACTGGCAAATTATTTCTGTGGTTTCTTCTGGTGCTGATATTTTCATTTATTTTTGACAGGTACAGACGTTGCTTCAGCAGATGCAGGACAAGTTCCAGACCATGTCAGATCAAATAATAGGGAGAAATATCCTTCACTAATGAAAGCAGTTATAAGCAACACAAAAGACACAAGTGCTGACGCATTACACACAGACTAAGAGAACCACCAGTTTATTCATTATAATGCATCAATAAATTAGAGTTGAGGTTTTTCAAATGGACTTAGCTCTTAGAAAATAGGACTTTCAGAAAAGAGGGACGCACAATGCAGTCTGCACAAAAATGTCAACATGAAAGCAAAACTAAATCTTTGTCTATAGATTAAAAATCCTGACTAGCACATTTTATACTTATATATTTATAAGGACGAGATGATGTATGATTACACCAAGAATAACTTAAGCTGATTTCAATAGGATACAGTATTACTGCAAAGTTAGAGCATAAAATTAGATATGTGGTGCTTAGAAGAATAAGACGATAAAGACATTATCCCTTTGATCTTAAACATGCTCAATGTGAAAAGAGCAGTAGTAGTAGTGCAAATGGAAAGTGACTTGGTGTTTGTGCCATGAATGAAATGAGATAGTAGCATATAACGCGGGGATGAAATAAACAAAATACAGAGGAGTAAATAAAAGGCGTAATATTGCAGTCTTTATGAGAACCTAATGACAGAGACTAAAAAAAATCACCTACACAATGAGGACGAATTATACAGTCTTGTTGCCACCGGTAGAAAGAATTCAGTTTTGGATTGCTGTGTGTGCTTTGATGGCCCATCAGAAACATTTTCAGCATTCTTCTCTCAGGGCTAACGAGATTTTTGAGGAAATGACGAGAGGCAAGATTGGGTTGGTTTGGACTTGTGCTGAGGAGAGATTCTAAGTACTTGTCCTGCCTTTACATTTAGCACCACTCCTATCAGATGCATCCCTCCATTTAGAGATATTGAACGCAAAACACTAGCGCAGGGCAACACTAATTTACTAGATAATTTGAAAACAAGAACATATGGCATTTGAACTTGGAATTAAAACACCCTATTCGAGGACACAACTGATTCCACAAGAGAAATGGATTATTAGGGCAAAAGTGATTCCTCTGTCTTCCTTAATGAGAGTCACTTGATGAAATGAGCACACGCATTGATGACCTGGAAAAGAACATTGCCGATCTGATGACTCAAGCTGGGGTGGAGGAAGAAGAGGGAGAAAACAAATCCAAAGAAGGCGAGGCCTCTTAATGAAGGTACAGGTTTAGTGAACTAATATCATTAAAATTGCATTTAACTGTGCAATTTGTGGTCAAATGTCACTTATTTCCCTAATCTGAAATTATGTATTTTCTTTATTAGGTTGCCAAGGACAGCAGAGCAGCAAATGTTTCCCCTAGTGGTGACTGATCTGATTTGATGTATTGTTGTATAGTTCTTTTTTTATACATGAAAGGTCCTTATTGATTACTTTACTTTAACTTTTGGTTCTAATGTTAGAAATAAATTTTTAAACCCCCCTGAAGACCTGCCATCAACATGGTTGAGGCCTTTGTTACTGTAATAAGCACTACCTACGTGCCAATCAGACACCATTCCAATTTCAAATGAATTTCTGCTATTAAAATGGTTTCATATAAAACCACCTCTCCACTTTCATTTATTTCACAAGATCAAGCCTTTTGCAACAGCATTTCATGGAGTACCTGCATCCAGCAAGATAAATGCAAAGTACGATTCATTCAAACAAGCAAGCCTCTAGTGTCAGTGCAGTCAAATAACAATGAAGGTCTGTTAATATGAAAATCCATGGATGAGGCGGGGGGTATGTATGATCTCATTAACTTTGCATATGCACATTCATTGTCCATCTATGAGAGTGAGAACAGCAATACTATCTGGTTAAACTTGGCTAAATTAGATGAATATACAGGTTCTTAGTGATTTAGAGGTTAAACGCTGCAGTAAAATGTTTTCAAACTCAGAGAAACAAACTAGACAAAGACATCATCCTTTATTTGAATTTCTTAGTAAATACGTAAAAGGATGTAAAAAGAACAAACCAACACAATTTCAAAACAGTCATAGCCACACAACCATGTTTAATTTTAAAACCATTATAAAAGAACTTGACATAAAAGTTTGAAAAAGCTTAGAGAGCATGAGTTTAGAACTGAAAGTCTGTCTCAGTCATGTCAATGGCCCAGGCAAATTTATCTCTCAGGGTCTTATTATAGATTTTATCCAGTGGCACCTCCATGTTCTTACACCTACAACAGGACACAAAATGCAGGTGGAGGCAAATTCAGACATTTTCAGCGCACAACATTTAGAACCATATGACTGACTGTGTATGTTTCTGTGTTGCAGCCTCACCAGGCCACGCTGATGCGTGGATCCAGGTAGTTTAGTTTGGAGGTGCTCAGGGCTATCTGCTTGTTCTCTTCTCTGTCAGTAGCCTGGACTTCCAACTTCAGCAGCTGCTCTTCACAGCGCTGCACTGCCTTCTTCTTCTTCTCCACCACACTAGACACACCCACACAAATTAACTGAAAACCATGCAAGCTCTATTACACCAAGTTAATTGCAAAACATCCCTCTGCATTTAAAGAAAACTTACACAACTAATTTGTTGTCAGAATTTTCTTTAGCCTCTTTCTTGACCCCTTTCAGCTCTTTTTTCAGCAACACAAGCTGCTCCTTTTTACTCTCAATCTAAAACAACAAAAAGAGAAACATTAAAACACACATGCTGTATGTACATATCAAAAACCTGCATACAATCTGACCTTTTGCACTTTTAAACCAAAATTACATGTAACAGGATTTTCTAAGATTAATGTGTAGGCAATAATGTGCATTAATATTCTCGATAATGAGCTAGTTAGTGTACATTTGTTTGCTACTGATATTTGTCAGAGGTTCCCAGTCGCAGCCCTGGTGCCTCCACTGCACATTTTTGTGCCATGTTATCTGGCACACCTTTTTAGGCCAAACAAAACTGTTAAGAGGGTCACAAGGACTAGTGTTGGAGACTGCTGACAAGACACTATCATTTAAAAAGTCTTTCCTGCACAGTGTGTCTCCAAACCTTTGTCTGCAAGTTGGCCATGGATTGCTCAAAGGTTTTTGGCGGCGCCCGCTGATGGTTACAGAGAACTGCAACCGCACGGTTTGCCCGGTTATAGGAGAGCAACTTCTCAGCAGCATTGTCTGATGCTAAATATGAGAGAGAAGGAGTTTTTTCTTTAAGTTAGAAATTAACAAGTCATGCTGAGAAATAAAAGGTCAAAATAAGTACAAAATTAATCTTATATCTATCAGCGATTTTGGGCTTAATGTTACCATAAGTAAATTTCTTGTCCTTGATTTTACGTTTTATACAAGACAAATTTCCCCCCAAAAAAACAAACAAAAATTGAATACTTGGCCAAGCTTATAAATGAATGGTGCAAAAGATGACAACATTCTTCCTTCCCATAAATAAGGACTTACATAATCATACTACAAAGATGAAATGAGAATTCCAACAAATTCTTAAAATATCTACAAACTAAGGGTGTGACAATGCATTATTTAATTATCATGGCACAATGAAAATACTACAAAAATACATTTTCATGCAGGTAGCACCACAGACCTAGGAAAATATAATGAGTCAATGAATTCAATTTCTAGTAGCTATAAAAAAAAATGTGTGAATATTAATTAAAATCATACAAAGATACCTGCACAGACACCCATGCCTAGTTAGATCTGAAAAAGAAAATATCTACCCCTAAAAGATGCAGAAGCCCAGTGAAGGTTTCACAATGATGATGCTATTATGTTAAAATGTGCATAAAGGCAACAGAAAAATGTATAACAGGGAATTAAACAAATAATTCAGTCTAATGCAGTTGCCCATCTTAAACATTAAATAACATTAAATAACTGTGAATAACAATCGGCACCAAACAATCCTCTACTATTCCCCTGCCCGTTATGCAGTAATGATAGTAGTCTACTTTGGTCTTTAAAACATCATTAGAATAGTTTTTAACTAGAGGTCGACCGATTTTGAATTTTACCAATACCGCTAGCTAGGTTGGTCCGTACTTGCCGATAACCAATTAATTAACAGATAGTTTTTAAAATGGATACTGGATAAAAAAAATTAAATACAAAAAACCTAAGTAAAAACACAACAATTTACTGAGGTAAATTAAAGACATGCTTTCAAACAAACAAATAGACACCGATAGTTTTTCTGGAGTTACTTTTTATGTCGATAACCGATAGTTCCAGGAATCAACTATCGGTGCCGATTAATCGGCAAAACCAATATATCGGTCGACCTCTACTTTGAACACTTGGGACACTGGTTTACGTTAGTTCTGAAATAAAAAAAAATCCAATTAGAAAATAAAAAAAAAACATTAATGTACAGGGTTACAACAAAATAAAATGCAAAGAAAACTACTACTTGGATTTACCATTATATTACGATAATCAATTATACCTAGAGAGACAGGCAGATTCACTGGCTGTTTTGGATTGCAGATTTCAAGATCCCTGGTTTCAACAACCATTAAGCAATTTACCAATTCACAACAAACCCCTCTAAATATCTTTTTTTTATTCAGTAATATTGGCCAAATTTAGAGTTTTTAAAACTTTAAGGTCTGTAGACAAGCTGCAATTGATGGGAGCTCTGTAACATTTTCCTGAAAACAGAACAAAAACTCATCAAAATAATGAAAGCAAGCAAACACATGTACCTCCGATGGGGTGGGAGAATTCCCTCATTGTTTCGGCTGAAGCACATAATGCAGCAATTGAAGTGTGCTTCTTTGTGGAAGACCATTTAACACTAACATCCCTGCCATCTGTTACTTGCACGCTCATACCCCCACATACACACCACCCGTGGGTTGAGCCCTTGCTGTGTGTGTAGTTGATTTAATTATGGTTTGTAGCAGATACGATAAACAGATTTACTTTTAGATGCAACGCATGAAGACATCATACACACATGTGTGCACACACCCACCCCCTGGAAAGACAGCAACTCTGGCACAGCAGACAGCAGCAGCAATTATTAACTATAAATCTTACAGAGCATGGTTACAAACATACAAAATGTGAATTAATTGTGCGTGCATGCCAGCGCATGCACATACAACAGTAAAAACACAGACCATAGACGTCAATAATTTATGTGTTAAACATATGGCCTGCTGGGAGGAGCCGAATGGGAACAAAGCAAGCTGTGGTAGAGACATATGCTCCTGTGTATTTCACTCCAGTTCCTATACTTGTCAATAATTAAATGTTTTTTCTTTCTTCTATAAGTAGACATTTGTAAACTTGGTCTAAATGCAGGACATGGAGGGCTGTGGATGAGGGATGGCTTCCTTCTCAATTACAAGTACAGAAATCTCAAAAAGCCTGTCAAAATAATCATTTCATATGAATTTTATATTTAATTTATTCAGGGATATAATCAATAATCATTTTGTTAATTCATCCAAAGCAAGCAGTAACGCAAACACCAATTCAGACTGCAGGAGTCAGTGACTGCTTAAGAAGAAAAAAAAACAAAAAAACAAATAAAGGATGATGAATTGCCTCATGTCTCCACTCATCCACTCCAGCTGTTTGACGATTAGATCGCTGGTGTGTGAAATCCGTGAGTGTAAAAGGCTTATTCTGTATAACACAGCCCACTTTCAAAACAGTGAAACTATGAAAGCCACCACTAATATCAGCATGAGCTTGAAAGAGGATGTAGAGTTTTCATATGCAAATAGGTACAGAGGGAATTGCAGTGAATACAATTGGAAAGACTTAATGAGATTGAAGTGAAAAAGTCAACTTCTTAAAGTTATGGTCTTTGCTTCAAGCAAAGCAAGGCATGAGAGTCGCCATAACCGCAAGAAAGATATGAAGAAAGAAAGGACAGAGTAATGAATGTAGAAAGAATACTCACAATTGCTGAGCTCCTTAAGTTGCTGCTGCAGTGTGATGGAGGCATTGTATGTCCTGAAAACCTTGGCAGTAAGACCAGCCATTAAAGAACTCAGATGCTTATTTAACATTGCTGTCTGGAAATACAGAAAATAATATATATGTAATACAAGACATACGCTATTTAACCTTAACACTAGATGGCACTATTGCATTTAGAAAAGATGGTGGTCCTCAGCGTGTCCAAAGAGACTAAATGGGGAAAAATGATTTCCTAAACTACACTAGCTAGCATTTAGGGAAAACAATGGGGATTATAAAAGGTATTAGTTCAATTTTAAATAGCTATGAGAAAGCAGAAATGTGGGCTCTGTGTGCAAAACAGGAAAAAGCAAAACCATTAATTTCAGGTCTACATGATTTATTTTACCATTTTTTGGAAGAATTCTAGTGTCTAAAAGGATTACCATTCAGAAACACCTACAGCTCATTACTGCACAACTGCAGGCATAACCTCACCACAAAACACCAATTCCCATCAGCTACAATACAGACAAAAAAACCCAGCAACACATGCAAACAACATGTCCTGGACTAGCTTTATTTTCCCCCTGTGCTCATGACTCCACCAAGGTTAACTGTAATATATTGCGGATATTAATGACACTGCAGACTTTTAGCTTTGATGTCGAAGTATTTTTGCAAATATCAGCTTTAATAGGCAAGCAGAACATCTGCACCAACTGCTGTAGCTGGTCTCTATTGAAGCCTGACTAATTCAGTATGTCCATACACTGTGGATTCGTGCTTTGAGCTCTCCAGCATCTGGGATTTTTGTTAACCTCTCAGCTATATCTTTTGACCAGACCAATTAGGTAAACATAACATCTTGAAAAATTCACTGGACCATGCCCCAAACTATCTTACTCAATATGCTTTTGCTTCAGGCTCATCATACAAAGTTCACTACAGTCTACAGGTAAATAAAAACTACAGACAGTCCAGTTTTACAAACTGCAAATAAAAGTTTAGAACCATCCAAGACACAATCTATTATGACTGTCAGTATCAATTACATTTATAATCTATTGAAAGTGAAGGGGTGTGAAAGTGACCATTCTGTCATATGTGAACATATCAGAGCACCAGTGTTGTGCATGAACTAGTTCAAAAGAACGCGTTCATTGAACACGTTCATATTTCAGTGAACTTTGAACT
>JBBKCR010000018.1:10940812-10952444 GCA_037577295.1 Ladigesia roloffi
ACACACACACACACACACACACACACACATACACACACACACACACACAGACACACACACACACACACACACACACAGACACACACACACACACAGCTGAAAATCAAGTTACATTAAAACAAAAAAGTACATCATCTTTAAAGCAGACAAAATATTTTCAATGCCTATGCACTAGCAGAATAAAACTCTCCAATGTTACTGAAGGATGTGGACTGGAATTTTGCTTCACAGCAGCAGGCTAATGAGGGCCATAATCAAGTCAAACCAGTGAAACCACTTGAGAGGCAAAGCACTGACCTGCCTCACCCATAATGATCACACCTCCCATGAGACTTGGGGTTGTGGAGGGTGGGTTCGGGGTTGACCAATGCAGAGGTCACAGCTCCAGGGACTGCCATACAACTTCTTCTCCAGCTTGTTTTATAATACATTCCAAAGTTTCTTTTTTCCCTTTTAAATGTCACTATAACAGTGAATCACTGCTATCTGCCCCCCTGGGGCCAGGACCACAGACTTTTATACACAGAATTTCCATTTTATTCCTTCAGAAAGAGTGACCTGTTTGCCCCTCTATGTTGTGGATACACTCACACAGCCCAGTGGCACCCCTGGGGTGTTTGTACATAAGCTGCAGTGAGATTGAGACAGAGAGGACATAAGAGTGAAATTAACTACAAACTCTCAGGCTTTTCACACATACAGCAGAGACCCAGAACCACACTGGTACCAATCAATCACCTCTGACATAATCCCAGCTTGACCTCAGTGCCTGTGTGATTGAATAAATCTAATTCAATACCCACAATCACAAAGCAATAGCGGTTTAAACTGAGGCTGCTCGCAGATCAAAAGCAACTACAACACTCAATTTGTTTTTAGTGTAGGACAGCAGATACATATAAGCTGTTGCTGATTTGACAAATACACCAGACTAAGTGTTATGTATAATGTTTTTATCATAATCAAACCGGCACTGGTCATGGGCACCCAAGGCTCACAGCCTTTCTGGTCCAGTCCCACAGAAGATCTATTTCTAAGATGCTGATTAAGGTAACACTGTTATGATAGAAGGGTATAAAAATATCCAGTGCATCACAGCTTGCCATGTATGGTGCTGCAGACTAGTCAGAGCACAAACCACTACCCAGGGCCAAAAGTGGACCTGGAACTGGACCAACTGAAGAGGGTATCTATGTCTGAAGAAGCACTTTTTGTTTTACATTACGTCTACGGCTGGGGTGCAAACATCTCCCCTACTCGGGAAACAGAACACACCACAAAGAACTATGGGCAGAAGGCCAGCGAAGGCAATGTGATGCTTTAGGCAATGCTTTTCTGAGGAAAGCCTTGGGTCCCAGCATCCTTTTGTATGTTACACTGACTTGTTGCACATTGCACAGTAGAGCAATGTATCAATATTTCAGTACCACCAAAATCTTCCTGCAGGTCCACGGCAGTGTTTTAGAGCTATTTGCATGCTTGATCAGTCTATTAGCAGTTTATTTCAGGACAACCCTCCTTAGCATCCATTTATAACAGTATTTCATAGTGCAAAAGCTTGACCTTTACAGCATTATCTAGGTAAGATAATCAGTAGTTTTAGATTCTGAAGTAACTGCTCAGATAAGTCTACTGACTTGTATTAAGGCTTAATGAGTCATAAAATGTCACCAGTGGATCAACTGAAAGGCTGCCCAAATGTTTGCACATAGCATCAATACTGATACTGTATGATATGCAGTACACAGATTGGGATGTCATAGTGTACAAACTTTCAATATTTTTTTCCATAAATATGACACAAATCATTCTAGGGTTTTCATCAAAAGCCCAAAAGTATAAACAGAATGCCAGTAAAAAAATTCGACAAAAACATACTTGTCCATTTATTTATTTAAAGGGATAGTTTAAGCCATTAGCTTTAGTCTTAGTCTTCACTAATCTTTTGCGGCCAATCAATTCTGGGGTGGGTCACAATCGATCTAAATTTTCCTCATTTATACAGTATCATTCTTGCTAATGTTTTTTTTTCACCTTTTTTTTTTTTAACATCAAAAACACAGAGACCCTGAGCCATCATGTGCCATGGTACATTTCTATAAAAAGGTGCTGTGATCGTTGTACTTTAACTGATCCCTGTTCTTCAAATAAAACCGAGAACCAATCCCTACCTGACTGTTATCTCATTGACTGCTCTAACACCTGGCTCACTCACTCATCAAATTAACGGATAATCCTCAAGGCTCACATATTTTTCCAATAAAGTTTTGCTTCATTTGTTAACATATTTAATGCAGAAATATAGAACATAAATGTTCACAAATCTCCAAGCACAACAGTAAATATATTTGAGGAGAGTAATCCGTTTAAGTTATGTCAAATTACTGGCTAAAGGAACCTGTAATGTGAGCCAATTACTCACACTAAAAGACATACATAAATGTACCTCCCTTCTTTCTGTACACACTTCAATGTGTGCACTTCCACTTAACCTCCTGTCTCCTCATTAATGTTTGCCCAGCAACTGCAGCAGAAGTCATGGAGAGTTCTAAGGGCAACCAAGCCATGCATAGAAATGCATGGAATTCATTATGACTTGCACCTGAGTCATGACATGGATTTTGATTTAATGAAAAACTAAATGGTGGTTTAAATAAATAAACATTTTACATATGTATTGAAATGCAGTCCGAACGTTACTGCTGCAGATCTGCTATCAGATCCATGTGGAGATTTTAACAAGAAGCATTACTATGTAATACTTTAGGGGCACCTACATCTTACAGGCAGATAATTTCCCCATACAGATCAGAATATGAAAGGATATCTCTCACTGATCTGTTTTATCAGTCTCTATTCACCATCTTCTTTTTTTTTCGCTCCCTCTGATTGACAGCAGGGCAGTGGGCGGAGACTGTGCTCAGTGAGGCGAGGCGAGGCTTCCGTGTTATAATAAAACAGTTAAATTGGATTTGTTCGTATGTGAGGAGCGAGTTGTCTGGATTAGCATATCAATGCCTTTACACAAATCGTATTTTCAAGAGCACTGAGCGCTAAGCAGCACGAAATTAATTCTGCATGATAGGCCCTAGGCCCTGCTGGGGTGCGGAGAGCATGGCCCTGGTTCCACAACTCCCCCACCCTCACCCCCCCAATGAATAATCCATCAGCCATCTCTCCTATCACAGTCACACAAATCTGACCAGAAAAAACTTAGGTCTGAACACAGCTATGAACTCCAAAAGATTCTATTAAAATTGATGAAGAAAAATCACCCACCCGAAGAATGAGGAGGGAAAAAAATGCTCAATAGTTCAATAATTTGCCCAGCACATCTCTTTATGGCTGGCTGCACTTATTATGAAATCAATATAAAATGTGAAATCACGAATGCTGCACTACTTCAAATGTCATACTGTAATTAATTCCAATCCCAAGCTTCCATTGTATATATACCTGAACAGAAAATTGGTGTTATTCCCTTTCCTCTTCCTGATTCAGATGTAGATATGGTCACTTATCTAAATTAAAGCATGCAAATTCAGAATGGAAGATGACAAACTTTCATGAAACTTATGAAAAATTTAACCTGTGATTGCATTTGAAGCAGTAGAGTAAACATAATGGAAATAACCAGAGCTACTGGAAACAAACACATCAGCTACTGATGTATGTTGTGATACTTGAGATCTAGCCTCAGGATTCTTCCAAAATATATGCCCCATTTAAATAGCCTATAAGCTTTCTTTTCTTTTTTTCCCAATTTCTTCCCTGGTCAATTTTAGGTACAGGAAGCGAATTTTGTAGATTGGCCGCAGAATTGAATACGGCGAATGTGTTGATCAGTATGTTTGGAAATTTTATCAGAATTCAACAGCAAATGTCATCAGTGACAACACTCTTCAAACACAAACACCTAAACATCATGGCTTTTAGATTACATAGAAACTCTGATAAAAAGCAGGCCATTTACAAAATTGAACAAAATCTTTTCTTAAGGGGAAAATGCAGAAATTAATAGTTAAATCACATAACACAACAGAAAGAGATAACGGAATACGTACATTTTCACCACACTGACTTCTAGTAAACAGTTAACAGAACTTGTTGGACATGTAGACAAATCGAAGACAGCCTACTGGCATCATGTGAGACGCTGTGATTTGATCACTCAAACCACATTTTAGGGTTATTTTGAGTCATACAACAGCAGTATCTATGCTGTAAACACTTAGTCTTGAACACCACTGAAGGATGCACAATGGTTACATAGTGAAAAAACTCACCTTCAGTACTTTTTTTAATCCTAACAAGAATTCACATGATTTCATGACCATAACAAGTGAAAGAAGATGCTAACTTTTGCTTCTTTGTCTCATCTCCTGCTCATTCAGAACTTACTTTCTTTGGCTTTGTGCATTCTAAATATTTTGAAAATGGCTTGTGGGACAGGAGCCTCCCCAGAGCAGGTTAGGGGGCTTTCATTGGAAATTACCTTGTTTACTGATGGCTTGTGATGTTAGGGAAGTATTAATGGCTGTCTCTCAAGGGACTTTTCTCCGTAGTGTATGGCTTTCTCATGGCAATTTATAATCAGATTGGTGAGACTGATTGGTAACAATAAGCATTATTATTTCTATTCTGAACAATGCCCTTTGAACATTCTACCCACGACTGGAGGTTTATTCCTCAACAATGACAAAAAAAAAACTTCTGATGCACTGACCAAAGGAACTGCCCAGCTTCAATACAAAGCTTAACATACCTTTCTCCAGTCTTTGAAGAAATTGTTGCGGAACACATCTTTAGTGGTGTATTCATGGTCCAGCATCTGAGCAAAGAATAAAGCCACCTCCTCAGCAGCCAGACTCAGTTTCACAACCTTACCTACAATGCACACATACACACGCGGGGGTGGAGGAGGGGAGGGTGTTAATCCAACAAGGTACTAAACAAGTCAAAATTGCCAACTATGAGTCAAATTAACTGCTTGCAGAGAATGCATATAAAAGAAAATTGTGTCTTTACACTGTATGAGATTTGGAGAAAAAAAAACAAGAAAAACAAAACTGTACTCCTGATTCACATTTAATGTTGTGATTCAGAAACATAAAAAAATACCAGAATGCAATGTTGCAAAATTCAACCTAATTGTGTTTACTTCTCACAAATCACTATTTGCTACATAATCACAGCAATAATGTGGTAGCAGGAACAGTATACACTGAGGTCTCTCTCTCATTCATGTCTCATTCTAGTCCGATCAATATGAGAGTCCGGGTTTACTTTTAAGAGACTTTCTGAGAAAGTGTTCAGTGTGGAAGAAGGAGTGAATAAATCTGTTTAAATACATTCCAGGGAGCTGCTACTATAGCAAATTTACACAAAACTCTAAAATCTAAACTCTAAGAGGGTTTTCACTTAAAACAAAAAAAAAGAACAATGTTTTCTGAGCTGGGCTTTTGTTCTGCTAAGATGAATAGGCTTTGCCCTGCGGTGTGGCCTCGTGCTATAAAGAGGGGGTTCTTCTGCCCATTGCAGAGTGGCTGTTAACAGAAGCAGCTAGTATGACTGCAAGAGGAATAATGATTAGAGGCTTCTCCATGCTCTCTCCAGAGGCCTTCTGACCCAGACGGTGGACAGGAGCTGGCAGAGATTTGGGCCTCATGCCCAGTCAGAGAGTTGGGAGAAGGAAACATGAGCATTCCAGAGAAATATTCAGTTATTCTCAACATTATTTCACAGCTTTCACAAAGTGTCCCAAAGCTGTCTTTCTAAAGTCTGTTCTGGGCACTCAACAAGCTGACTACAGAGCATCTTCAGAAGCTAAACGTTCTCAGATGTAGTATAGATTAAATATGTACCATCATAATAGAACTTTACATCGTCCGGGAGTGGCTGATACTCAGGTGGGAAATATGGCCCTTTGTGTTCTAGAAACTTCCACTTAACTCCATCTTCATACTTCTCCTCCTCCCACCTGGGAAAATAAATTGCATTTTAATTGATTTTAGCAGAAATACATACACTGACCTTGTTACTTTTAGGAATAAAATAAATAAATAAAAATGAATGGAGGAAGTACAGAAAATAAACCAGAAGTATTTTCAAAAAGAGAATGAAAAACAATTAAAACCAATTATTTACTAAATCCAGGTAAATGGACAGCATTAACAATGTTTACTGTTAGGAACAGCCTCGTTTAGCACATAAGCCTATCGCTTATTTGATTGTGTTATATTTATCGATTTTTTTCCATTCTCATTCATGAATCTTTTAATGTTATGCTACTGTAAAGTAAAAAAAAAACATTTAAGCTGTGAATTGCAACTTATGAACTAATCTAGACATTTCCCAAAAAAGTTGCACATAAGAAAACAAATATCCAAACAACTGGACTGAAAGACACAACAAAGGAACTTTTGCCAACAAAGGAAAAAAAAAAATTAAAGGAGCATTTTTACGACCAAATAAAATAGATTGTTCAGACCCCTATGCTGTCTACCCAGGTGCTACCACCACCTGAACCAAAAAGAGAATTTCCAACAGAGGAAAACATGTCTGACAAGGACAATTCCCCGAGAAAAATCCTGTACCTGATTCTCTGAGCATTGGCTACAGTTCATATTTCTGTTGATTTAGAGGTCCAGCAATCTTCAATTGCAGTGGAATGTGCCTGACTTTCTTTCTTCATCTGCAATGTATTGGGCTTTTTATAGCATAAAATAGAAACTAGAATGTACAATTAAAAGTATCCGCACAGTGATAATGTTATTGATAATTATGAATAGATCATTTTGATCCACAAAAGTCGACTAGTAGATTAGTCGACTATAGAGGCAATAGTCGACGGCCTCTGAGAGTAGTCAACTAGTCGTGTTTTTTCTCTCTCTCTCTCCCCTCGTTTTGGACGTATTGCAGTCTCTGCCTCTGATTGGCTGACATTGACACGCGTTCCTTGGTTTAACCATTTACTATAGTGTGTATGGAGATCCTTCACTCTAGACACACAAACAGCACGGGGACCTGCAGAACCTGCAAGTTGGTGTGAAAGTGCAGGAAAAGTGCTGGCGTTCTGCCTGGTTCTGAAACGGCACCTCTAGCTAACATGCTAATGCTAGCACTGCAGGGAGTCCGGTTCAGAAGAGCTGAGAAGCACCAGGGCTTAAACTCACACACGCAGGCGCGCACGCACAAAAATATTACCAGCGCCATCGCTGCTGTTCCTCTTCCTCCTTCTTCTTGATTTTGAGGGCCCTTGCTGCCTCAATCTCTTCCTTTGTCTTCTTTTTTGGGACAGGCTGCTCCCCCTCTTCCTTCTTTATTTTCTAAAAGATTGAGAACAAACTATCAGAACTTTTTCTACATGACCATCTGCACATGGAAAAGTTTGTGTTCAAAACTCAGCACTCTATAGTTTTAGACTGCACCAAATCCAAAATAACCTTCTTTAAATATGGTATTCTGCAAGAGAAAAGCACATAGGTAGCGCTTTAACCATGGCAAACCACAGTCACCAAAAATGCAATGAAAAATAAAGCAATTTAATCGACACAACCTGTTTTTCCTGCAAAAATTGGAGCAATGCTTTTGGTTGATTTATCTGCAAACCTGAAAGAGCTTCTACACAAGAAAAAACAATCTGTTCCTCCAGTTACAAGTTGTTCAGGTAGTGCGAAATTTACCATCAATGAGGACAGAATGCTTGCAATTGTACAATGTGTGACCATTCTTCAGAACAGAATAAAAGACTTGCATATTTTTTATGTTTTTCAGCCAATTTCCCTGGTAATAAAGCCATTTAAAGTGGTCTTAAATTTAAAGTTGGGCGAATAGTCCTTTTTAAATGACTACACGTTGTCTTCCACATGTATCTGAAGTAAGTTCTGTCTTGGAAGGGTATCGCTTGACAAAAGAAGGCACCTGGACAAAATTGCACTTCAAAATCAATGCTAGACACACATTATCCCGACTGACACATTCGCTATAGAAATCCACGGCTAAAGTCTTATCTCTGTATGATCACATCGTTCTTCTTTTCTGCTCATGTCCATTAATAGCAATTCAGCAGTCTGTGCTCCTGTGACTACATACAGCACAATGCTTTGCTTCTCATTGTGGAAAAGTTCACCTTTACTTTTCCCTCTGTCTTTCTCTTCTTCTTCTCTACACCAGTGCTTCCCTCTCCTTCTCCTGTCACCTTTTTCTTCTTTTTAGGCCTGTAGAGAATACAGAACAGTGATTAATTTCATGTTTAATGCACTATATTTAAGTAACACAAAGTAAAGATATAATGTGATACTAGGCTGGGATTTCGTACATTTTTCTGTATCGTTTGATATTGCTAGGAAGAATGGAATTTATCCAAGTTATATCAAGCTAGCCAGCAGATTTTCTCCAACTGCTGCAAACATCTCTGTAACGCTGGACATGCTTGCAGGAGATCTGTAACTGTCAATTCTGTCATGTAAACTAACAGAGCACGCCATTGACTGGTAAAAGTTAGGGTCAACCCGGGAAAGCCAGCCAGACAGAGCCAGAGCAATTGTGCTCATCTGGACTCCTGTTCTCAGATTTCTGCTATAACAACAGGGATTGAACTCATGTTCATTTCTTATTCATCCATATTTGTTCACTGAAACTGAACTCACTAGCTATCTATCCAGTGACAACAGTATGATATTATTTCTCTGCATTTAATCCATTCACCAAGTGAAGCAAGGGACTGCCACCAAAGAGGAGCACCCAGGAGCAGTGTGTGGGGATGGTACCTTGCTCTCAGGGGCACCATTAGGTGTCCTGGAATATGAACCTACAACCTTCTGCTTGCAGGGACAACTCCCTAACCACTAAACCACCAGCTGCCCCAAGAATCAAATCAAAAATACATTTAATCTATAACATCAGAATATAAGAAAATAATATGTTATCATCCACATCAGCCTCTGCAGTATTGTGGTGTACATACAGCCAGATGAAGGTACGTATAAGTTTTTCTCTTTAAGATTTCTCTGATTCCAAAGTCCAGTCAATGCTTAGGCTATGAATAAGCAGCACACATGGAATCTTTTCAATCCTATAAACCAGAAATTATTAAACTACATGTGTTTTTCTAATTACAGTTATGTGTTGTCACAAGCAAACGGAGGGGCACTCAGGTTGTACAAAACAACCAAGCAGCCATTCCTGCCCTGAAAGACTGCCAGCCATCATGTCATCACCCACTAACCAAAAAACACACACTTCACTTTCATGCAACACCTAATACACACACATCAGACAGTGCTAGGAACACAAAGACGAGTTATAAACACATGACTGGTTAAGCAAATGTATTTTGAGGCATACTCAACACCAGCTGTGCCCACACGTTTGTAGGTACACAGGTTTAAAAAAACAAAAACAAATCAGGAATCTGACGCTTATTGAATAAGCTGACTGAGCTCTTGCTTCAGAAGCTAGCATTTTGCCAGTGCAAGCAACATGAGGTAATATTTGAAATGCTAGAATAGCCTCAAGATGTTTTTGCTATTGGGGAACAAAAAGGACATATATGCATGCTTCTCTGTGCTGAAAACAAAAATACATGCATATACTATATGATTTAGGATATCACACGACCACCCTATTAGGCATTTACTGCTTCTGATCTGGTAGGTGAATTAACACTTGGAATTAAAAGTGTGCAACAGCCTGAAAAAATATACGATGAAAAGTTTTTTGGTTTCTTATATTTCGTTGCAAATAACCCTTAACATCACACCATTCTGGAAAAATAAAGAGCACGTTAAAAAACATGAATTTCAATTTGAACATTTAAAATTAAACCAAAACTAAGAAAAATCATGATTTAACTGCATTCCAGACTGTATGCGTGAGAAAGAGAGTTGTGGTTTATCAGGAGGCAGGAGGGTTTTATTTGTACTAATAAGCCTTTTGAACCTACAGATACTGCTCAATATAAATTACACAATTAGTCAAAGATGAACCATTATAATAGTATTTTATATATGCACTTTTTAAACTGGTTTGATACCAACATTTTGTAATTTTAATAAAAAAAAAACATTGTAGTTGAATTAAAATGTATCTGAAGAATAATGAATCAGCTTTCTTTCATTATGCAAGAATAAGAAAGGGATGCTAATACTGATAAAGACTAGCATACTCCGATGGGTTTTGCTTTGCCTACATGAACAAGAAACCAACCAATCCAAACTATAGAGAAAAAAGTTTTTCCACCCCCTTTTATTACCATAACGATCAGGCATTCCATGGGCAATTTCTGAAAGAACAGAAGAAAACAGTGTGTGGTATGAAACAAAAATCCATCATTCTTGTTATGTCTAGCACTTTTGATTGGTGTTTGTGGTTATTTTTTTTCTTTTACAAAAATTGTGTTTGTCAATGGCAAGTTTTCATGGAATTTCCTATTTGACCTTTCTGTATTATGAGTATGCAGTGGCTTTCAAGTGGTCTCAAACTTGAAGTGGAAAAGTCCTTGGGCATTGTATTCTGTCTTGATAACTGGCATAGACGGTGAAAAGTAATCTCTTGTGTAATGTTTCTGCTAGAAACTATAAAACAGATCCACACAATTGACATCTCAATGCTTATCTGCAGCTGTACAGACTGTCTGAACACATCTGTACTGAGAGCTATAAAGTCAACTATTTTTATCTTTATCATTAAAATGATTTGTAAAGTCTTAGGTTAAAATTTACATAAAACAAATTACTATACAACCTCGACTCTTGCCAAGACATGCAGCAAATGCAGTATTGGGACACTGAAGTATGTATTGTATTGTATATATTACTTATTTGATTCCTCATGGACATAACATTTGAAGGACTCTTTCACTTACAAAGGATGTACTGTAGTGGATGAAGGATCAGACACTGACTCTCTTTTTCTTTTTCTTTTCGTCCCTTTGCTTTCTGTCACAAAGTCCCCATCATCATCTTCCTCTTTCACATTTATCTGAAACCTGCCACAAACAGGAGTCGGGAAAAAGTAGAACACATTTATTAGGGTCCTTCAAATTCGCAACTTAAACACTAATAGAACCATTCATTGTCCAATGACAAGGACATAATTACAGCATTTAGACAATATTGCTTAATCTGCACTGATGATAATTATATAATTACACACTGAAATAATTGCAGGAAAGCAAGTTTCAATTGCTATACAGCAGAGTTCGAATTAAGGAGTAACTTAACCAAATAAAGTAATTACCAGCACCATAACAGCGACCTGTTCCCCTCAATTCCACATCTTCCGTTTAGATTAAGCAAGAAGTAGTACTTGAAGGCAAAAGTCATTTTAACATTTGACCTCTTTTCTGAAAATCAGCCTCCCTCTGGCAGCCTCACCAGCATGGCCTGATTTACAAAAAAGGTTTGATTGAATCATTCTGTGATTAAAGAGGCATCCCACCACCATTTTAGCTAGGACAGAGCTAAACAATCTAGCCTAAGACTAGGCTGTGGCGAGCACCGGAATAGTAGGCTAAATGTAAAATGTAGAAAGTGTGTGTGTGTGTGTGTGTTTGAGTGTGTGAGTGTGTGAGTGTGTGAGTGTGTGAGTGTGTGAGTGTGTGAGTGTGTGAGTGTGTGAGTGTGTGAGT
>JBBKCR010000018.1:10965790-10987910 GCA_037577295.1 Ladigesia roloffi
CAGCAGTGTACATTTTATTCATTTGTATATATTAATTGTTCCCCAAAATGCAGAGTGAAAGATACATTCAAAGGCTGCAACTAGGGAAATAAATAGTCCACATGAATAATCAAATACCAACATATATTTAATTAATATTTTTTTGCAATCCTAGGATCTGGCACAAATGTTTTTTTGTTTTTTTTGGTTTTTGTCTGTTCCAACTTTTCAAAGCATAGAAAAACACAGATATTGTGTTACCAATTGTGTATTCCATTCTGTTTAAAAATCATGTTGTAATATATTCATGCCATATTGCCCACCCCAGGTGTAGGTATTTGCCCAATTGACACAGATAATCCACATGTGGTGAATTGAACAAAAAGCTTTTTAAAATAATTCTTTGCAGTGTGCCAAGTTGCTACTCTTCTGTGGCATGCCTGTGCAGCATTATCATTTAGCTTCTGATTTTGTGGTTTCAAAGAGTCGGTAATGAAGCGAGAAGAATCTATCAGCTTCTGTCATGTCTCTGCCACTGTGTGTGTGTGTGTTTGTGTGTGAAAGTGTGAGTGTATGAACAAGTGGGTAGAGGCTACTGGAATAAATGAGCTTTTGATTTCTTCATTATTTTGATCTGCTCCTCTCTGAGAAAAGCTTCTGTCTTTGTGTTACACTTCTTATTTCCTCCCATGCATAATGACATGAAGAAACAATGAGGGAATGAATTTGGCCCAATACGTGTTTTTATATATTTATTGATTATTCTCGTAATGAAAGATGGCCCCTAATCCAGTCGTTACGTACTTGATCATGTTTCAGCCCTGGAAACACTGAATAACACTTTCAGTATTGAGTACAAATTGTAAACAGTGGGTTCGTAACACATTGGAGTGCGCAGTCCCGTGTGGGTGAAGGTTAGATCGGGTCTGCAGTGGATTTTGTAGCCGCGTTTGGAAAGATTTAATATTCTCCAGGACATGGAGACACTTTATCCCTTCCTGTCTCATGTCCCTGGTGTCTGATAAGAGACCACAGTGCTCAAGTAGAGGCCCGCTATCTGTTTTCACTCTATCGTCGTGTAAAACATATCAGTGCAAGTTGACTGTGAAATTGCATTTTTACTCTCAAAGGAGGGATACTTTTTACCCCTCTTCCCTGAGCCGCACGCTGTCCTAGAAACTAATGAAGTAAGAAATAAAGTTGAAATAAATTGATAAATTTATGATATTCACTTAAGCAGAACATGGGGGGGGGGAGCAAGTGGTTAAAGGATGCCCTTGAGAACCCTCTCCGATGGTGGAAGATAGAGAGAGGAGAGAGAGGAGGCTGGGGGAGTGCACCTGTGGGGAGTGAGTGTTTTAGAGGAATGTGGAGTTAGAGGCCCAAGGCTACCGCGAAGCACTCACGACACCTCGTGCTTCACTAAAGGGTAAACACACGTGGCGTTTCTATGGCAACTGCTAGGACACTTAATATCCACGATGGAGCCCAGGCATCATTCATTTCATATAAATTCAGCCTAGTCCTCGGCTGATTTTTCTCTTTTTAATCCATTCTGGTGACTTTTGCTTCATTTGTTGGCATGGTGTCATAAGAATTTCTGTGATTTACTGACACATGACGCTAATGATCTTTCCTCTCCATCCCCTTGTGCTGCTACATACACCAGTGACCAAAAAGGGCCAATAAATCCCTGCTGCAAAAAAAGAGCAGTGTGCTTTTCTAGTTAGGTAGACACATGACACTGCAGTATATGTGTTAGAAAATGCACATCAGAGGCTGCAGCTGTATTATGGTTTAGCAAATTGGTCGTGTGTGGACAGCAGCATTTGAGAGGGAATCGGCTTATGGGCTGCGGAACGGTGAAGGAAAAGCAGGCGCTTTCCTTCGCACTTCTCTCAGAGATTGCCTAGGTTGTCACTCGCTGCAGAAAGAATTGTATTGAACGTCTGGCTTCATAGTTGTTATTAATTTTGTGTGGCTTTTTCTCTAGCACCTGTGGATACAAGTGAACACCTGGCTCAGATATAGATGGGGAAATATGTTAATGGATGCCAAGGGAAGGTTATTGTTGAATTCATGTTCATGATGGACAGATTTTATTTTAGAGGAAGCCCAGACTCAAAGGACTTGGGAGCATTCAGGATTCAGGGTTTCTGAATAAGGATATCCGAGGAGATTGCATGATAACGTGTAATGCCACAGTATTACTCACTATTGCACGGATGCAGCTGAAAAAACATTTATATTCCATAATGTGTTTGTATTTTTTTTTTACATATTTGTGTTCAGTAATGCAACACATTACAGAGGCTCAGCTATTTGGTCTATACACCATGGTTTTCAAAGTGGGGGTTTCAAAGCTTGGGGATTCCTGATCAGTTTTTTCCGCTCAGAAAAGCAAAAAGCTTGTTTATACTAATAATTTCCTCAGATTACCATCCCCACATAAATTCTAAGCTATCTATCTGCTTTTTCTTTCATCATAGGAACCACAGACATTTATTTAAACAGCTACATAATTGCCTGTTCAGGGTTTTAAGATGCGGATTGTGGAGGTCCATGGAACTTGTTTTACATGGGAAAAGATCAGAGTGGAGACCCGAAGCTCAGGATCATCAGCTGCAGCTTCTAGTTAACTGGACATTTTAGAGCCAATTTGTTAATAAGCAATTCGTGTCTGGATTGATTAGGGGGTACTTTGCACTCTGGCTATCTTTGCAATAGCAGCTAACTGCTAATGGCTCCATCTTTGCCGTCGCATTTAATTGTGCTAAACACCGTACTTTTGCCGCATTGTAATGTATTCCAAGTGCATATATCGCCTTTCACCTCTTTCATATGCCGTATTAGACCCTTCTTTATCTTGACAGAACGTAGGAGGCCTCCGAATGAATATGTTACCTAATGTTTTTCAGATCGCCCTCTCTAATCACGGCACAGGAAGCTACCCAGGCATGCCGGCAACTTGGGAAAAGGCACGTAAAAGATAGATCGGCCCGCTGGTTGAAATGAACAATGCGTTTAATACCATGGTGGATTCATACAATAAGTCACCAAGGCGAGAGATTTCACTAAAAGGTTACCTTGAAATGAAAGCTTAGGAAATAAAGGTGAGAGAAGGAAATGATTTGGGGTTTTTAATAAGACCTGGGGATTGCTCCTGTGTAAGACTAAAATGAAAGAGTAGAAAAAGGTTGAAGCTTTTTTTTTTTCAAGCCATACAAAATTTGATTGAAATTATATATTTTAGTGTTAATATTCAAGAGTCATTGTGTGTGACTTTTGAAGTATGGCATGTCTCATTTTAGCCAGCAATATCCTCTTCCATCCCATCACATATGCCTGAACTGCTTCTGGCCTAAAGGTAATGATCATGTGCACACATAGCAGGAGCAAACTCCAGGGAGCTCCAGTGACTTTTCAGGGCCGTATCATTATTTAGATTTACTTAAAAGGCTTGAATTCCTTAAGTCTGTTTGATCTATGAATTGTTGTTTTGCCCAGTTAAGTGGGCTGAAATATATCTTATCAAATAAAAATACTATTTTTTTATTCATGATCTTGAGTGGATGCCTTTGAGGTAACCTTTGTGGGAAACACTTTAAATGTAGTCCTGTCAGATTTATGCATGCTGTCCTTGATGCTTGTGACCAGTTAGCCTGTAATAAGGATGGATTATAGAGCCAAACACAAAATTACAGAGCCCTAAGAGGAAGACATCTAATTACATATTTACATTTTCATTCCTCTCTCCCTCTCTCCCTTTCTCTCCCTCTCTCTCTCTCTCTGACACACACACACACCACAGCATCAGCCAATATATTTTTTGTGTGTAGTTCTGCACTGAAAACGTCTTTGTTAAAACTAAGCATTGATATGCTTGTAATAAAAATCCTTCTGATATGGCATCAGGAAAAGAACAAACATTGTTGCCAATATTGGGTTCATATAGAAGCATGGGACATATTCACTTCTGCAGAACATCAACCAAATGCCAAGTAAATGCAATAGTGATGTTTTCTTTGCGTTCGTCAGGATTTTGGCAAAAATTGACGGCAGGAAAATGCTGCGTGTAGCCACCTGAATGTAGGTGATGAATGCTCGTGTGGACACTTTGATTTGCTTCAATTAGCAGAAAAACAGTTTGCGTTCAACTCAGGCTCACCAGATTTAAACATCTGTTTGAACAAGGACTTACTATTATGCAGTGGCTGGTACCTACAAAAAGTGATCCAAGGAGAACGACCTATCAACCACTTACAGGTTCATGGGAGCCTACAGCTCCATCTGATCCCACAGAAAATACACCGAAGCATAAAGTGCTGAGAAAAAGTAATACTGGCTCTGATAGAAAGGTGTCAGAACTCAGAACACAGCTTTGGTCTGCCTAGCCACGTAACGGTCACAGTGCACATTATTCTCAGAACTGGACCATGGACCAGTGCAAGAATGAGGCCTGTCTGATGAATCGCATTTTGTTTAACATGATGTGGATGGTGGGGTATGTGTGTTGTGTCCCCAGGGAAGAGGACCTTCAGAGAGAGAGTGATGCTCTGGGGAATGTATTACTGGGAAACCTTGAGTCCTGGCATTTATACAGATGTTATTTTGACATGTGCTACCAACCTAGTTGTTTTTGCAGACCAAGTACACCCCTTCATGGCAAGAGTGTTACATGATAACCGTGAATTCTTTCAGCTGCAAAAATCATATAGTTTGCAGCCATTTGTTCATCATGGGAATTTAGTGTAAAAAAAGCCTTTCAGGGTCATAATTCAGTAATGTTTGGATGTATTTTGAAAAAAATACTATTTTCCATTAAGGCAAGATACCTCAGGCAAAAATGAAGATTCCACAATCCTTTCTAGAAAATGTTTTCTCTGAAACTTTAAAACTCAACAGAAATGTGTTTAAATCAGTGTAGTTATTCAATTCACATCCACATCTCCTTGTAATTCCCAGAAATGTGACAACAACACCAGCATTTTAATAAAGGCTTAGCTCCACACACTGTGAGTCATGCCACTAAAATGCTGCTTTCATACAGAATCTAAATATTCAAATATGTCTTTTCAATTTAATGCCAATATTCATACAAATGAAGCACACTTTCTAATATCTCACTAGAAAATGCAATAAGATTTTCTCAACAAAAATCATACACTTGTTCGTTCTGAACTTCATTCCGAGGGTCTTAAATGCTAATTGTATATTTTTTATATGCATGTGTATACATCATTAACATACAATATCTCATTTGCATATGTTTTTATTTACACACACCACCCACAATAATAAGAAGCTGTTATTATTAGCTGTCTCAACTTAAGTGTACATGAACATATTCATGAGTTTGTGGATGTGTGCTTGTTAAAACCACGTGTTTGGAATATCTCTGTGGCTGACGTTCCAGCAGCGTTAATATTCTGCTTCAATATTTTCAGCATATTACTATCACACTGAACATAAGGATTCAATGGATTAATATCAAATGCTGCTTCTGTGTGGTCTTGCGGTCCTCAGGAGACTGTGTGTTTAGCATTTAGCATGCATTTATTGTGCTTAGTGTGGTTTGTGTTTGGTGCAATGTGTTTTTACAGGTTTGAGAAATGGGATGCGCTTGGATACACACCAGACAGCAAGGCATAAATCCATAAAACCACAAGTGTGAACTTTGGGAGTCTGTTAGACTCAAATAAAGCCTATTGCTGGCAGAGTGTTACAGCAGCCAAGGAGCCTTAGGTTCCCTGAGACAAGCTTGCTACAAAACCTTTTTCTGATAATTATGCTGCTTTGTCTATTCCTGTTAGAATTAAAATGTTGGTCATTGTGGAGGCACAGAATATTAAAATCATACTGTTATATTGTTTAAAACTGATATTTGTTTTTTTTTTTCAGGCCAGTTGTAATGTAAAAACTAGTAAATATGTCGCTTTGAACAGTACACTGGAAAGTCCCTCTGTGTAATCCATCATATCAGGGTAAGGAATTAAAATGTACATTTCCTTGGAGGCAGGTATATTAGAAGCAGATATTTTTGGTTCCAAATATAGAGAGAGAAGCTAATATTTTGTAGTGTCTGCACTTACTGGGGTGTTTATTTACTTATTTTGTTTATTTGAGTGATTATGTGTGTATTCTTTTTTTCCCCTCACCTGTTGCATTATTGTGGACCTAATTTGACTCGGGCAGTGTGTGGACAGGTGTGAGGGGTTATTGGTAAGTCTCGCCCTTGGCAGCGATCGATTGGTCGGGAAGCCCACCAGGGTGGGATAAAAAGATGGCTGCCGAGCACATGGCGAGGTATTAGAGCATGAGATCTTGCTGTTTTGGACTTTAAGCCACCTTCCTTGGTTGCTTGCAAGTTCTGTGGAGTGAGAGTACACCAGGATTCCTTGGTTTGATTTCTCTCTGAAGCTGGGAACATGGAGCAGTGGCTGCTCTGTGTGTGGCGTTTTCCCCCCATTGCAGGTACCTGGTTGTTGCTGGCGAGGAGTCGCCGTGGCGGACCGGGCAGTGGAAGCCGAGCGAACCAGCACCGCGAGGTGGAAGTGCAGCCGTGAACAGGAGCAGAGACTGGAGGGCCGGATGACTAACGACGCATGCTAACCCTGCGAAAAGGGAAATTTTGGAGGCATTGAAAATGTGTGTGGCAACACACCAGAGGAGCACGTGTGAGAGGCTGAAGAGGCTGTGTGTTTTGCAGGTTCACAGAGTGCGAGGAGGCCACCTGGGAGGACGCGGTCTGGGTAGGAGGAATGGAAACAAACCGTCAAGGTTGGCATCCGGGCTTAAAATTTGACCCCCCAGCAGCAAGAGGATTTCACATTAAATGCCTTTGAAGGCAATGCCAGACGAGAGGTGTGAGACACTGTGTGTGGATTACATTATGTATAAGTGTACTAGTGGTTCCGTAACCAACATTTTTTTGTATAGAACTAATTTATTTTCAAAAATATATACAATGACAAACCCTCATTACACACATATAAATGATTACCCTAGGGCTAGGGAACAAAGCACCCAGTCACAAAATCAATAAATAAACCAAATACAATAAATAGCATGAATAGAACACAGCAACCAGCATTCAGGCTAAAAGGAACAATACAAGGTCTTACTGTCCCTCAAGCCTTGAGGTAGGTGTGTATGCGAATGTCCCAAAAGGTCCGATGGCCTACTCAGCAGGCTAACGTGTCCAGATGCTGGATCATGGCCTGCCCCTAAGAGAGTGGCAGGAAATATTGGGCCAGGTTCGGGTTTGGGCAGAGAATCTAAAGTTCAATTTACAGTGCCTCTCAATGGACAAAAGTATTGGGACTTAACGTGAAGTTGAAGGTTTAAGCGTCCTTTACTTTTTCTCTACTACCCATCATACAGGAAATAACGTCTCGTCTCGTTTGAGTCAACGAAAATGAACATATTTTAGCATCAATTTTATCTGGCAAACCGAAATTAGTCTTGTTCTTATTGGTCAAAATAACTACATTATTGATTTAGTTTCGTTATCGTCACATGATCAGCATTTACACCGTGTCTAGTCTCGTTTTTGTCACGTGAAAAATGTTCATTGACGAAGATATTTTGTCATGATTTTTGTTGCAAAACACAACGCTAGCTGTGGGCCCAGGGTCATTCCCAGGTGGTTCTGTTTCGCATTGCCCTCCCGAGGGGTGGCCGGCAACCATGGGACTGGGCCTTTTCGATGTTTCGGTGTCTGGAAGCAGGGGTTCATTGGCCCCCAGTGGAGCAGGCGGCTCGTTTGAAGATGGATGGGCCCCAGTGCCCTGCAAGAGGGAGAACAGGTCCTGGGGGAGGACTATCGGGGAAGAGCAAGAGTGGTGCGTGTGTCGAACTGTGGCCTGTGTGAGAGCTGGAAAAGTCCCTGTGCGAGTATGAAACCTACATACCAAGTTGAGGTGCCTCCCTGGCGGCCACTGGCCCGAGTCGCCCGAATGGATCCGGACAGTGTGTGGCCTACTCCCGAGAGTTAGTGATTCGGCCTACCCAGGAGGGGGTGGTTGAGATGGGGGTGGGACCAGTGACGGGCGCCGACCAAGAGCAGCTGGATGGGCTGTTGGAGAATGCTGAAAATAGAATAGAAATGGAATAGAAAGCCTATATTGTCATTATACACAGTAAAATGAAATTTGGAGCAGCTCAGTAAAGTGCACATGTTGCATAGAATATATATTGCAGTAAAATCAAGTGGAATGGAGAATACACAGACAAACAGCTATGGTGTTATGACACAAGTGATTTAAACATGGGTGCCTATTATAGTTCCAAGAACGGCAGGATGAGGATAAGCATGAGTGGTAGATGTTGTTGTGTGTACAGATGGTCAGTACAAATCAGTGCATATTACTACAGTTTGTGTTGAATATGATGATAGCTTTAGGGAAGAAGCTATCCCTGAGTCTGTTTGTTCTGACCTGCATGGACCTGAAGCGCCTGCCAGAGGGCAGCAGGTTAAAAAAGGTGGTAGCCGGGGTGGGTACTGTCCTTCAGGATATTTCTGGCCTTGCTGAGACAGCGGGTGTTATAGATGTTAATCATGGAGGGCAGGGGGCCGTCAATAATTTGTTACCCTCTGCAGAATATTTCTGTCTGCCTCTGTGCAGCTGGTATACCACACTGTCACTGCATGATGGTGGAGCGCTAGAAGGTCACCAGCAGCTGGGAGTTTAGTTGCCCTTTCCTGAGCACCCTCAGGAAATGTAACCGCTGCTGCGCCTTCTTAACTAGCGCGATGGTGTTAACAGACCATGAGAGGTCTGCAGTAATGTGGACGCCAATAAATTTGAAGGACTCCACTCGCTCTACACATTCACCCTTAATATACAGTGGGGCTTGGGCAGCTCTGTTCCTACTGAAGTCCAGTATGAGTTACTTAGTCTTGGTGATGTTGAGCGCAAGTTTGTACCATGCACATCATTTTCCCAGTTTCAGGACCTCATCTCTGTAGGCCGCCTCATTTCCCCCTGTGATCAGTCCCACCAATGATGTTCTCTGGATGGGCTGGTCTGCAGTCGGACGTGTATAGGGAGTAGAGTAGTGGACTCAGCACACAGCTCTGTGGAGAACCGGTGGAGGAGAGGTAAGTGCCCAGTTTCACCTGCTGGGGTCGGTTGACTAAAAAGTATTTTATACAGGAGCAGGTGAGTGGTGGGAGCCCCAGGTTGGCTAACATGGTGATTAAAATATCTGGTATTATTGTATTGAAAGCTGAGCTAAAGCCAACAAAGAGCATTCTGACATAGCTCCCCCACTTCTCTAGGTGGCTAAGTGCTGTGTGGTGAGCAATGGCTATGGCATCTTCGGTGGATCTGTTTGTCCGGTATGCAAACTGGTATGGGTCCATGGCAGGCAAGGAGACAGGTTTTTATGTGCCTTAGAACCAGTTTCTCAAAGCACTTGGTGATGCCAGGTGTAAGTGCAATGGGGCGGAAGTCATTGAGACTGTTGTGAGTGACTTTTTAGGGATTGGGATGATTGTGGCAGATTTCAAGCAGACTGGAAAGACAGGTTTTTCCCGAGACAAGTTAAATATGTTGGTGAGGACCTGGGCCAGCTGCTCTGTGCAGGCTTTGAGCACCTCCCCAGGTATTCCATCCGGGCCTGCAACATTCCTGAGGTTTTGCTGCACAGAGCACCCTCCCCACATCCTGTGACTCGAGAGTGAGTCGGGGGTTTCTAGAGGTTGAGGTGGATTGTGGTGGTCGTTGTAGTGGTGTGGCTGAGTGATGTGCTCCAGACTCAAAGCGGGGAAAAAAAGCTGTTCAACTCCTATGCCAATCCCGCATCATAGTCCCCAGGTGTCACAGTGCATCCTTTATGGTTGGATAAAATCTGTATGCCTCACCACACCTGCCTGGGATTATTGAGTTGTTACTCTATTTTCTTTTTGTATTCAGTTTTGGCAGTACTGATGCCCCTCCTCAGGTTGGACCGGGCGATGCTGTAAAATGCCCTGACCTGAATGCTTCGTCACGGGGCTTGAGGAGCATATGAACTTTGCTGGTCATCCAGGGTTTCTGGTTCGGAAAACCCCAGATGTCCCTTTCCATAGTGACATTCCCAATTCAGTACTTGATGTAGAGTAGTACCGTATCTGTGAAAGTTTCCAGGTCTCTGTCATAGAAGGCATCCCACTGTGTATGTTCAATGCAGTCCCGCAGTTGGGTGAGGGTGTCCTCGGGCCAGGTGATGATGGTCCTCTTTGTTGGCTTTGTTTTCTGACTGAGGGGGATGTATGCTGGAGTGAGGAGCAGGGAGAGATGATCTGATCAGCCTAGGTGAGGAAGGGGAAGGGCTCTGTATGCATGCTTGATGTTGGAATACACATGATCTAGAGAGGTAGAACAGTCTTAAGTCCCCTGCTATGAGTTCTAGTTTATATGGAGGCCAGTGTCTGGGTGAGCAGTGTCTGGGTGAGAAAATGCATGATTATTTACTGATATATTTGGATGATGTGATCTTATATTCCTGTGACTTTAGGGCTCACCTAAGGCACCTGGAGGACGTGTTTGAGCAGCTGGAGGTGCACACCTTAGAATGTTGTTTCAGTGCAAGGTGCGATTTCTGGGGCACAAGGTCAGTCGGTGTCTTATAATGACTGACCCCGAGAAGGTGGAAGCCGTCCAGACATGGCCTGTGCCTACTATGATTGGGGAGGTGGATCATTCCTGGTGTTTGTAGGCTATTATCTGTGATTTATTCCCAGGTTCGGCCAGATGGCCCTACACGCTTTACTGCGAGGCATGGGGGCAGCGTCACGGCAGAAGGTTGTGTGGACGGAGGAGGGCCAGCAGGCATTTGAGGCCCTGTGGCGGGCTATGATGGAGGCCCCAGTCCTGGCCTACGCTGACTATGGGCTGCCCACTGATGCCAGCCTACAAGGGCTGGGGGCGGTCCGGAACCAGCTGCAGGGAGGACGTAAGCAGGTAATTGCTTGTGCTAGCCGGAACTTTCATGAAGCTGAAAAGAATAATCAGACCTATAGTGCATTTAAACTAGAACTGTTAGCATTAAAATGGGCTGTAGTTGAGAAGTTTAAAGATTACCTATGGGAGGTTTAATAGGCCCGTAATGCACTTTAAGACAGCTAGGTTGGGGGCAGTGGAGCAGCATTGGGCCGGGCAACTCGCCTCGTTTGAACTTGAATTGCATGACAAGCCTGGCAAAGAGCATCAGAATGCAGATGCCCTGTCACGACGGCTGGAGCTCACACAGGTAGGTCAGGTTTGGGCCGAAGAGGAGTGGGTGGAATGCCGGGCCAGGATCCAGAGGTGGCCCAGGTTCGAGACCCCGGAGGAACAGAGAGCTCTAGTTGGGGCAGGCCGGTGGCTGTGGGAAGAATGGGCCGAACTGCGAGATGTTCGAGGGGTGCTGGGAATGGTGAGGAACAATGTTTATCTGTAAAAAAGAAATATGGGAACAGTATCACAAAATTTGTTTATTTTGGTGAGGTGGGCCTCCGGTGAGAGCGACGAGGCCCATGCGCTTAAGATTTCTTTTTGTTTGTTCGTTTATATTTTCTTTTGTCCCTTTCCCCTTTGAGGTAGCACATTTAATGGTGGGGCTCTGGTCTTGGCCTAGTACCTAGAAAATTGTAGTATCCTCCCTTAGTTTCTGCGTTATGGGTTGTAGTGTCCACCATTTAGCCTGAGTATTGTGTTACATTTGTTGCTGATTCGCCAGCCCAATGTGTGATAATAGAGGTGTGTTTTGTTGTTTTTGTTGGGTGCACATGTGTTATTGTTTGGCCTTAAATTAATATAGGTGACCAGCATTTTCTGTACCAAAGAGTCTCTCAATAAATGTGCAGAAAGCTTTAAACTGTGCCTGAGTCTCGTTCTCCTCCTGTGCGCCCTGATCAAGAAAGGGAGTTTGTTGCATTGTAGCACTGCAGCATACTGGGATCTTAGCATAATTAGGCTAACCTTTACTGCACACTAGTGTTAGTAAGGTTAAAGATCAGCTTATGACTCAGGGATGCTGAATAAGTAATTGTCCTCTTGCCTTGATCCCTGAAACACAGGGCTCTAGGCTCTGTCAGATGTTACAGCCATATCAGCCCTCTGGTCTCGTTGCAGTGGCAGGACCCCCGCCCACAGCAAGGGCATTAATTCAAATCCATCTGGTTGGCCCCTAAGGACTGAGCAAAACATCTACTGAGATTAACAACATATGCACGTTTCCTCAGAACACACATACCAGTGAAAAAGATAATCAATGACCTCTACTCTCCTACTTTCAGTGTTTTTCTGATAGTTGAAGTTTTTCCTTGCTCTGAACTTTCAAACAAGTATTACCTCTCTACTGGCTGTTTTATTAGTAACTGTATCTTCTGCACATTTGTCTGCATGGCGGCACTTCTCTATGAAAGAGCCCAGCGTTAGATTGTGAATCTGAATGGAGAAATTCAATCACCCTTTGAGCTGTAATTGGCAGCATGCTTGTCTGGCCAGGAGGCTTGCTTGATGTTTTTGGCTCTGAAGGCAGTCTGATGGGAAAGCAGAGAAGCAGATAAATGTAGGACTCCAGAACCAAACATTTGCCCCTTTTGCCACAATGCCCAATATTGAACATAAAATAGACCACGGGTGTCGAACTCCAGTCCTGAAGGTCTGTGGATCTCCAGCACATTTTGGTGTTGCTCAGAAAAAACCTGGTCCACCCCACCGGTTAATTGTCAGGTTTATTGAATGTGTTTGAGGAGGGGATCCATCAAATTGTGCAGGACACGGGCCCTCCAGAACCAGAGTTTGACACCCCTGATCTAGATTTCCTGCATGCATTCCTATTTAAAGAATGTAATTGGACATTTTGCATGGTACAATCTGTGTAAATTTGTATCAAATTGATGAGATGACGTGCAACAAGAATGTTCTTCCTGTTCGACTCACTATATATGTATGTTAGTAACATTTTCTCTGCTAAATCTGAACAAAAGCAGATTGAGAACCAAAATGACTGACAGACATGTTCTTCACATTTCAACCACCCAATCTCTGATTACTGGTTCTACTGAGTCCATATCATAGGTGGGATAAAAATATATTACACATCATTCGGGTGTTAATAAGCAAAATGTCTTTATACATTTAAACAATATAATGTAGATTTTGTAAGAATTATTAGATTTTGCTTCATAATGCATATTCAATTACGAAGCATAATTTACCCACATATGATTGATTTTATTTGATTAATACACTAGATGTCAGTCAAAATCCCTCACCCCTATTGGGTGGCCCAGCCATTCATAAATGTTTCTGTATGTGGCACTCATTGAAAAAAAATTGACACCCCTGCTTTAAAGGTTATACATGTAAATGGCTTTTGCTTGTGAGTGTATTAACCAGAATATGGCTACTCAAGGAACCATTAGCTAATTTAGCTAGCTTATAAAGTTAGCTAGCCAATTTTCTGTGAGGACTGCCACCTGTAATGAAGTCCACAGGTCATTTTACATTGTTTCATGTTTATTTTAATATTTACACAAAAAAAGAATGATATAAATAAACGACAAATTTGCTTGTCTACATCACCATGGGGATTAATTCCTCAGTACGTCTGTTTCCACTGTGGTGTCACCAGTGAAAATGAACATCATCTCACCCAATGTGACAATGGGGGAAAAGTGAAAGTGTAAACCAAAAGTGAGACAGAGGAAAGGTAGAGGGGTTTGTTTTGACAGACGTAAGTTGGATCAGATGCCTGCCACATAGGGCCTGGTGTCACAGATCTGTCTTAATTACAGCCTCTCGGAGAGTGGCCCTGTTTGTTTCTGTGCCTAATGAGTTAGATAGGGATTAAGCACTGTGCTCCAGGCCAATTAGTGCACCCAGTCCCAGAGCACATCAGCCCCCGCCACACACACACAGCCACCACCATCCACAGATGCTTAGTAAGACTGAATTAGAGTGAAGGACTGAATGTCACTTCATATTAACTTACTATAAAGACATATCTACTACATTTTAAAAGCATTTTCTGTGTTCCTTTTCATATGGTTTAAGGGGTTAAACAATTTCCTTCGGGATAAATAAAGTTTTCTGATTCTGATTCTGATTCTGACACTTAGAAATATATTTTTCACACATATTTCCACAATACACAATTTTCCCTCTGGTCTTAAAATTAAATAGGCTGTTTTTGTTACTGTTCCTTTAAGACTAATATATGTGAAGAAATTCTGTCCTGATTGACTGCCCTTTAGTGAATCTCATTCAGAATTTAGCATCAGCATGATGTTGGCTAGACTGATGTAAACTGATTAGATGAATTCATGTGAATTAAAAAAATGGCTGATTTTGCATCCCATTGTCAATATATGAACATTATGAACTAGTGAGTAAAGGGTACATTTGAAAATTTTACATGCTAAACCTGAAAAAAATGAAAAAAAAAAAAATCTGTTCTCCGTGATGTGGGCCTTTTATATGATGATTGTACATTTCTGCACCAGTTCTGCCACTCTTATTGTAGTTTAAATCAGGGTGATTGCATTGGCCTAGTTCACTCAGTCCATTTTCTGCTCCTGATTGGAAGAGTAGCTAGTGTGCAGTAATTATCTTTATGGTGCTTTTGCATTATCTGTCATTTCAGTATGAGCTTCTACAGGTCTCATCGTTGGACAAACAATAATTATGTACTTGTGAAGCAAATATGTTTCATTGGGAACATTTATCTGCAAAGCTCATGCACAAAACTCATTCAAAAATATTTCATTGGGTTTGAGAAGGCAGCAAAATAAAAGAGGCTGTTAAACAATGCAATCATTATAATAAGGAGGGCCAAAGAAACAAGCTGGACGAACCAGTCCAGGGTCATCAATATGGGTATTCTGTAGGCTGGAGTGGCAGCATGTATAGACAGTTTGGACAGGAATTACAGGGCTCTTTGTGCTTTTGTACTGGCCACTGGTGTTGCTGTCTGAGGTCTGGCCTCTAGCCTGTCTAATTGGAGCTGGTGATTGCAGGGCTCTATCACACAAAAGCCTGATGTGCACAATTACAGCATGCTGTGTCAAAGAGCACAACTCTCAAATGTCACACCCGCATTTCATCAGCACTGTGAGAACAGCAGCTCAGATTTAAATGAGTGACTATGCAAATACAGCCCCCTCTCTCTCTCTCTCTCTCTCTCTCTCTCTCTCACTCTTTTATTTTCACTCCTTCTGTCTTTGTGTTTCTTCTCTCTCTCTTATCGCTTACTCTCCTCTCACATCCTCCCTAATTCCCGGCTTTTCTCTACGGCCTCTCTCTTCTTCATGTGCTTCCATACCATAGACCTAATCCATCATTTTGTTAATGAGATGTATAAGTGTGATTTACCATTAATTAAGTTTAACGAACCCACGAGGCCCAAAAATTGATACAACATTTTAACATTATGTAGTGGGCTTGCCAAATGCATTTGAAAAAATAAATATAATACTTGAGACTGAATGCGTTTTCTATAATTTTCTATGGCACTGCTTAAATATTCTTAGTGAGAATCCTTTTTGAGTTGTCTTGAGTTATTCTCCCATGTCTCTCCTCTAATATCGCACATAGATCGACACAGTGCTTTTAGAGCAGCATCGGAGTTAGAGGAAGTGCTTTATAAGTGATAATCATGTGTAAATATTCTCTCTGTTGTGCACCGATCGTTACATTTTCTAATCCAGGGGAATAGCTTGTTTGCCATTAAGTGAATATTATGACATTCAGATGAAGGGCAGGAAGCAGAAAATCTACCTACTGCAAAAATTGGAAACGGTGGATGGGGAGTACATAAAAGGGTTGGATGAACATGCATACAGCGAGTTGAAATTGAAATATGTATTAGATGTGAATCATACAAAATGAAAAAATGAATGTTTTAAAAGAAATTTGCCCTGTTGACATTACAAATCATCTATTCCACCCGACCTCCCACTACACAGGTAGACAAGAGTCTAAAGACTGACAATTAATTTGTGTGTGGCTGAATCAACAAGCTTGGAAGCAAAGTAGCACTGAACAATTGTTATCATGCTGAGAAAATTAGCTTTTTATATTATTATTCCAAGTCCAGTATGAACATGTATGGACCACTGACATCAACATTCTGGCTTGAAAGTATAATAGTTTTTTAATAGACTAGTTGATATCATGGGAAACACATAAAGCTACTGAGATATTATCACAGCTTTGCGGTTTGTAGCTAACTTTTGAGGAAAAGCCAGAAAAGCCAGATCGTGCTGGTTTGGACATGAGGTGAGGAGAGACTGTGGGTGTGTTGGGAGGAGGATGCTGAGGAGAGACTGAGTGTGTTGGTAGGAGGATGCTGTGGAGGGACTGAGTGTGCCGGAAGGAGGATGCTGAGGAGAGTCTCTGAGTGTGAGATGGATGCTAAAGATATATTTTGAGTATGTTAAAGATGGAAGAGCAGAAGAAGCTCTAATAGGGTTTTTTTGGATGTTGTGTAAAAAAAACATGCAAGCAGTTGGTGTGAGAGAGGAAGATGTAGTGAAGAAAAGGAAATGGAGATAATCGATCAACTGTGATGACTCCTAAATCGGGAACAGCTGAAGGTAGAAGAAGAAGGAATGATTGTTAGGCCACTTGCTTCCAGGGGAGGGCAAACATAATGCTCCAGCAAAGCAAGACATTTTGGACAATGTAATGATTGTAAATTTGAGGACACAGTTTGGTGAATCCTTTTATATTCTTTGCCCTTGTACACAAAGGAAGGTCTATAAAGACATGGTTGGTTCGGTGTGGAAGAACTTGACTGGCACGCAAAGGCTCCTGACCTCAGCACCATCCAACACTTTTACTGCAATGGAGACTGTGACACAGGGTTCACACAGAAACACTCCAAAATCTTGGGGAAAGCCTTCCAAAAAGAGTTGAAGCTCCTATAGCAGCAAAGGGGGACCAACCCCAAATAAAAACATTTGCAGTCACAGTTGGTGTAATAATCAGGCGCCCCAATACTTTTGTCCATATAAGGGAATGTAATGATTGCTGAAATAAAGGCATTGGCCTTTGTCAGTCTCATAGTGTGTTTCTAAGCCCGTATTTATCATTTGGGTCAAGGTTAAAAGACCCCTGCTCTGGGCTTTATCAGAGGGGTATTTTAACATCTAAATTCGTTCAGTGTTTGCTAGTCCCTGACAGTGAGTTTTAAATTTCAAAAACATGCTTCTCTCCAAGATTACTCTCAGTTTTCTTTGAGCAATTTCAAAGTTCAAGCAGTGCTTTACTGAAGGTGTATTTGAATGTAAAGACATACAGCAAGCAGTATTAACTAACAAATGGGAATGCACCTGTATATTGTTTTTACTGCAATAGTAATTGTTGTTTCCTACTCTAACATTGTTTCCTACTAAAACAAATGACCAAAAATAAATACAGATACCCTTTATACATCAAACCACATTGAATGAAATCATCTACCACCCACAAATATTTCCCATCCAAGTCATGTTTCAACATGCATCATGTTAAGGAAGATATAGATTCTGATTTCCCATTCGAAATGACTCTAGACAGCAAGATAATAGATAAACTCCATCAAAAGTTAGACCCAGCTTCAGCTTCAGCCTCAAACACAAATTTTCCATGCTGTTAGGACATTTTTGTTTGAGTATATCTGATTTCTTACATTTCTTCAATATGTCAACCTTAAACTTGCCTGCTTATTGGTCCTGCCAAAAAAAATCATGGTGCTCTTGGTGCTCATTCCAAGAGTGTGTGTGACATGACAATTATATACAAAGTCAAAACTATTAGTTTTACATATCAGGCTTTTCATATTAAAAAGGCAAATCATAGGGAGTCTTCAGGATTACAGTTGCTAAACGTGGCCCTACTCTTCTATCTTATCTTCATTACATTCCATTAATGCGGAGATTTAAAAAAGGGAGGTGACACACACACTAATTTCTCAGGAACCATGAGACTATTAGTGTCGGGAGATGAGGTTGATGTATTCAGGGTGCTGTATATGAAATCCGGTTTCATGGTTGTACATACTTCTCCCTCCCTGATAAAAATCAAGTAGGGTTTCATTAATAGCGCTTTCACGCTGACTTTCCTTAACCGTTGATGGTGCCGCCCTGACCTGCGCACTCAATTAAAGACATTTAAAGATGTCTAATGTGCCCGTCTGAGTCTCCCGTCCTCTGCCCGGTGAAAAGGGAGGTACTGTTACAGGCGTGACCACCTTCTGCTCTTTTAAAATGACATAGTCCTCACAAACGCACACACGCAGGAAAGTGGAATGATCAGATTTAATTAGTTTTTTTCCTGCTCAAGGTTAGTTCGGCCTAAGATAGCAATTAAGAATGAGTAAGAGAGAGAGGGGTAGGGTGGGAGGGAGAGACAGAGAGGCAGGTAGACATGTCGACAAAAATATACAAAGCAATTGACAGCTAGTCTAGGCCTGGGCAAAGTGCATTGATGACGGAAAAATTGTGAAAATAAGAAAGAGAACACAAAAGTAGCTACGGAAGACGCAGACAAAAGCGCAGAGTAGCTTATATAACAATTCTTGACTGCTTCCTAGCATAAATGCCTTATATATTTATTTACTTTTTCCTTCCAGGCATAGAGATATTCAGAGAGATAGACAAATAGCAAAAGAGGGAGACAGGAGATCATCCCTGTATCTCGACCCGCTTCTTCTGGTGACAGTTTTTCCTCATCTTTTCCAAAGTAACCATAGAAACGTGTTACCTCTGCTCTCATTGAGAGTTTAGCCCTGGGCCTGGTCCATAAGGACTGGTGGTAGCTCAGGGCAGTCACATCCTTCAAGCCTTTGTGAATGCAGTAAAGCACCATACTCATAAACTGAATCCCTTACGGCACTGAACCAGTCTACTATGAAAATGGTTGCTTGTAAACACACTGCGCCATCCATTGACCACAAGAACATCACGACCAGATCAGAATTCTGCCTTTTCGCTCCTTTTTTATTTGCTACCATGTTGCCTTAGATTTGTTCTGTCATTTTGTGCAGTCAAGGACATAAAATGGTTAGAACAGAATTTCTCTGATCACTGCATATCAAAAACCTCCAAGCCTCTTACAGCACACAACATCTGAAGGGTTTTTTCCCCCCTCATACAAAAGACGAAGCTATTTCCATTTATGCTTCCTGTTTCAACAAAACAAAGCCTGGATGTTGCTCTACTTTCCAAGCCCTATCACATTCACCAATCCTGACTTGCAAGAAAGAAAGAAACCAAAGGATTAGCTGTTCAACTATTCAAATGCACCTCAGATGTCGAGCTTGTCTGGAAAATTGGCAGGGATGTAACCTTACTTTTGGTTGTTCATCACAAAATATTCTACCCCCCCAAAAGACAAAACAACTCTTCATTGTGTTAGATCTCCATCAAGCCTTATAGCAAATTAGTAGAATATCCTTTAGACAAATTTAGCCATTACATAAGCAGAAGGTGAACTTCCATCCATAGATTTCCCACAACTCAAGTCTTTCCTCCTCAAGGCACCGCTTTCATTAAATATGTATAACAAGACTACTGAGAGCATCAGTCTTGCAGGACTCATCCATTATAGCCAGAATGGCCCATAAATGAACATTTGATCTCAATTAATGGAAGAAAGCCATCTATAACGGCAATTTGATTTACATCTTCAATATTGGACTACCTGGTCCCACCAAGGTTAATAATACCACTAACTTTAGAATGCACATTAGATGGGGCAATAACGGAGCTAATTGAAGTCCATTAACCCTGCCAAGAGCATTCATTAGCTCTCTTTTGCAATCAGTCAGCTATCCTTTCATTAAAAGTTTTTGTCAATAACCCCACTCTGTAAAAAAAAAAAATTACAATGCAACTTGGAATATTTTTATTCTGTTGAAATTATTTTATATTTTTGAGCATGTTAAAATTATAACAGCAACTGTACAGTTGAACAATATGTTAAATGTTTGTTAACCAATGTCAGTTAACTTTTTGCAGAGTGTGTGATATGAAAAATATCCATAATGTCCCTAAATTGTTTGCTGTCCTTCATCATACCAGTTTATTGAAACTTGCACATTTTTTTAATTTCACTGTAAATTTTGAATTGTTTGGTTGGTCTTTTACTATAAAGGAGACTCTCTGTGTTGTATAGTGACAGAGACCAGCAAGCTGTTAGATATTAGATCCATAAAAAAAAGAATTTAGTTAAGACGTGTATGCAGTCAGGGAAGTTTCATATTATACTTGACTATTGTTAGTATGTAATGCCTGTAGTCTTATGCAGTTTCTCTCCTAAAAGAGTAAAATATATCTTTTACCCTTCAGTTTTCATTTAGAACTTCAAAGTACAAGTTACAAAGGCATAAGGTTTTTCTCTTGACATTCAAGTTCCCACACATTGTATTTTACCTACAAAGCAAATCTGTGTTCTTGCTAGAGTGCTACCCATTAGTCGCCACCCCACATTAACTAGTCATGCAGCGACAGGCACAATCAGCGTGTGGTCAGCGCCACTGAGGAAGTCGAGGAAGTGTGCATCTGTACTGCAAAATAGAGAATGAGAGATTAGGACAACACTGTGCAATGTGATAGTCATAATATTCACTCTGTGTTTATTCTCCTGCATTATTACTTTACTAATATTCATTTAAAAGGGGTTAAAACAAGACAGAATCTCTATTCTGGGTTATGCAGAACGCAGACAGTTCATGGCCAACATTAAAATGACTCCAAACTATACTGGTAGGCACTGATTTAATTTCACGTTTTAACATTTATTTTGACCTTAAAATATTTCAGAAATTTTAGAAGTAAGATACAGTGATTTTGATTTTACACAACACCACACTCATTTACGTAAATCCATTCTTCCACTATAACTGAGTCAGATTTTTGTACAATAAAATTGCAAAGTGGTGCAGGTTCTTGTGTGCGCTTTTTACTACCCAGCCTGTTAATGACAGCATTCAAGACCTTTCAGGTGATTAAAGGGTTCTTGTAAAAGACATTTCCAGTGCCTCTTTTAAAATAATGAGCTGTAATATATAACGTTTTTAAAGGCTTACTTCACTTTCCAGACCATGCACTCCATTCACTGAAACAAAGCAGCAAAAACAACTTGTTTTGAAAATTTTAATTGTCACAAAAAACATTGCATTTGCATACGTAAGACTAGTCAGTCTACAGCATTTTAGCCCCAGCCATTCTCTGTGAAGTTGTAGAGTTATTTTTGGATGACGCACAATACAGGGCAACTGAAGCAAACAGAGTTCATTTATATACAGCCTTAAAGAAATGACAACAAGATTAGCCTGCTGTATTTTTAAAGGACAAAGAGGTGTTGGAAAATGGTAACATAACAAAATTATGACAGTTGGATATGAGCGGGATCATGTCAGGCCCGTCTCGATCACGCAGCTCCTCGCCAGAATTTTGGGATACGCTTACCCTGGACCAGGTGAGAATGACTGTGTGAAAGGCGATTGGATAGCTGCTACCTGCGGCTTGCCAGGCAGCTAATACTTGTGTGGTCCTCGTGTGGGGGATCATTAAGGGAAATGAGGCAATTATCAATGTCGTCGTGTGATTGGTGGTATGCATGGGTGTGTTTTTCAGCCAAGTCGGACTGGGACCTGATTAGCGCGGTCACTAACTGCCAGGACGAGCAGTCAGTTCGGCAAGGCAGAGAAAGAAAACCAAGACCAGAAACTGTATCACGCAACCTGCGGAACCGCGGTTGCAACCTCCACTGGCGGAGAAAGCTTTGCTTCTGAGTGTCTCAGGGAGTTGTACTCTGTTGTACTCACCCTCTCCGTGTGTCTTTGCAGACTGAGAAGCCCAGCCTTGACGGGATCTCACTGGGAGAGTCGTGGGCAGCGGACAGTTGGCGAGGAGTCGCCAGACGAGGAGTGTACTTTTGTATGAACTTTGAGAGAGCACGGTGTGCCCCAAAAACCTGACTGTATTGAGTTATTAATAAAACTGAATAGCACGTTCCATTGCTGTGCATCATTTTATCCGCACCACCAGTTGACCTGACAAGCATCTCCGAGAATTCTACAGAAAACAAGGGAATTAAAAAAAATATTTCAAGGGTATCTTTTAGCATGTGGTTTAATAAAAAATCTTTGGATAAAGCCAACTTTTCATACTAATACAGTG
>JBBKCR010000018.1:10999757-11010200 GCA_037577295.1 Ladigesia roloffi
TTAGTTAACAACACCATTTCAACCATTTGGTATTCAACGTTGTTTTGACATTGAATTAATGTTTTTTCATAAACTGATATTATTTAAAGGTCGGTTGAATGCCAGCTGGGGATGATCAAATTAAAAGTAATTTCCTGGTTTGAGTGGAAAATACAATTGGAGGTCATCAGCATAAAAATGGTAATTAATGTTATGTTTCCGGAGAATTCAACTCAAAGGAAGCATATAAATGAAGAACAAAAGATGCCCAAAAATGGATCCCTGTGGAACACCACACTGGATAGGTGCAACGGGAGAAGTAAACGATCCAATATTTACAGAGAAAGTTCTTCCCTTTAAGTATGAGGCAAACTACTCTAAAGCTAAACCCTGGACCCCGACAACACACTCAAGTCGATTCAGAAGAATATTATGATCAACGGTATCAAATTCAGCACTTAAGTCCAGGAGTATTAAGATAGCAGAACATCCAGAATCAATGGACAACAGCAAGCATGTGACCCGGGGCAGGGTTCCCTAATACAAATATTTAAATATTTGTCTGAATACCATGTTCTTAAAAAACACTTTATTTGTTCCTTTCCAAATACCGTATTCGGATTTGGCCCCACCCCAACTGTATATTAAAGATTATGAAGGAGCTTATGCTCCGGTTTTGTTCAGATTAAAACCTGCAGCCACACTGCTTAAACACTTTAATGCTCTATTCTCACAGCTACATAATATTTCATCACTTTGGAACAAAACCTTGCAATTCTTTTTTTGTATTCATTTCAAATAGGACCTGTCATCATGATGAATGGACCAATAAAAATGCCCCAAAATGTCTAACAAGTTGAATGTGAGAGATTGTCCGGACAGCAATTTTTATGTTTTATATTTGTTGCTGAATAATTAAATCTTAATATGACCTGAAGATTAAGGGAAGGGTCAAAGGGCATTAGAGTAAAACATGGTCATATGGAAGCAGATATAGGAAGACCAACTGACATCCTCTCACACACAATCTCACACTCACTGGTGTGAGAGAGGAAAGCTGCTGAATGAATGTCTGGCCAGCATCATTCTCTCAATACACTAGAGTGCAGTGAAATAAACCCACAGCAATGCTAGGAGAGGCTGATGCCACTGGGGACAGTGCCATTGCAACGGTCATTGTCAGAAAAAACAAAGAGAAGTAGAAAAAAGCGAGTAACAAAGGGTGGGGGGCCTAGAGGGGAGTTTGAGTGAGGCAAAGTCTTTAGTTTCTTGATTATGGCTGAAGGGCAGCTTACAGCCAGGCGGTGCAGCTGGAAGATACAGTGAGTAAACGGGGTGAATAATTTAGTGGAGGGGATAATGAGAGAAAATGTTTTTCCCCTTTGTTGTCTCTTTCGCTATGCCTGGTCTTTAAAGATAGCCAGAGCCCTCGCAGAAGTGTGTGTTTATCACCGTGCCGCCTGACACTGCTAGTGCAACTTTTTCTCAGGGCCAAAGTGGACACACACACACACATATACACACATACATACACACAGACCACTTGTGCCCTTACAGAGAAAAGTCCAACATTTTTTATTACAGCTTACACGGTGAAGCAGCTAAGACCAGAGCAGAAAGATAAATGAGTTTTCCTCCACACATAATCCTGTACAGTGCATTTCTCGAGAGGTGGCATTATCTAAACGTGCACTGCTAGTAGGTCCAGGGCTTCACGCTGGCCTGTGTGCAACCAGCTTACAGAGCTGAAGTAAATCTAGCAACAGAAATTGTTCACTGATGACATACAAGCAAGCTGGGAACCATCACTTCCAACTGACTAATACACAAGTTAGCATGCTGTTAATTTAGGCCCAATTTCAGACCTGCCTAACCACATTGTTTCACATCAACAGCTGTGTGACCGTAACACGATTTGCTTGTGCATAATAGGATCTCATGGTTGTCTGAATGTGCTACATTAAACACATTAAAGAAATATTCAACATTTAAAATGTAAATATTATACATTTAAAAGAATGTAGTTTTAAAACATTATTTTTTTAATGTATTTATTTAGGGTGTAGAATGTCACATAGTTCTGTAGTAAACATTCAATTTGCAAGGATCAGGGCAAAAAATATTCTGGATATGATTCTATAAATCATCTTTTTAAATTATGGTTGTGTATAGCAGCAAAAGTTTATGGCTACTGTCATAGAACTGCTGTCCAGGATTCTATTGAAATATTTTTGCTAAGAATGCACCTAAAACCTTAGTCCCAATGCAAGGTCTGTTTTGAAATACATTTTCAAGGCTCTGACCAACTAACTCTAATCTTTTGACCAATTTAAGTATCCTTTTTCTAAGGAATATCCTGTTTCATCCAGACTTCCAACTTCCTTGTTCTTCTTGCATTCTGAAAAATACTAAAATACAACTGTAATATCCACTGAACAACTAGATCTATTATAATGCAGTTATATTCTGTGGTGTTACCCAAAGTTCTGTCTAATTTTAAATGAACTAGAGTCATACCTTTGTGCCAACAGTTTTGACATATTCGTCCTATTCCACTGGAAAAGAGAAAAAAATGGCTAAAACTAGATCAGAGTGTTCCTCATCATTATTTTATTGTCCAGAAACTCAGAAAAGTCGGTTTCCATCCGCAACCAGAGAACCTCAGGTAAGAAACCCTGCAATAATCAGTGGCATCGCCTGTGTCATTGTTACACTGAGTGATTTTACTATTAAGCCACTTCTCCTGTTTCTGTTGACTGACTAGTGAACATTACAATATCGACCCATGACCACACAGCCCTTTAATCTGCATGCCCAATTCCACAGGCAGTATTAAACTCAGGATGTGTCTTCCCTTGACTGGCCAGTGGGGCTCTTGTTAGGATGTTTATACATTTCTACAATTCCTCCTCGGGATAAAATATCTCATTTGCCGGGCTCTGTCAGGCCTGGGTGGGATCGATCGCTGCTATGATGTGTGTATGTAGGAGATGGCAGGGCTTAAGCCCAGAGAGACGTGTAATATATGGATCAGAATTAAGGCCGGCCTTGTGACAGCCTCATTTATCTTCTAGTGTGACAGAAGTGAGCCCAACCACAGCAATTCTCCACTGTTTTAACACTTTTATTCTAATCAGATGTCCTAGACACACACAAATACACACGCTCTCCTTCTGTGTGTGTGTGTATGTGCGTGTGTGTGTGTATGTGTGAGGTATTTCTGGCAGGGGTGTGATGGATTGCATGCCCTGCTGGAATTCCGTCATGTTTGCATGGCAGAGTGTAAGTGAAGCGGTTCTTCTATACTCATCGATCTGTGTGTTTCGGAATAAAAGCCCTCTGCTACAAAACTACAGCCTCACACACAGCATGCTCAGCTAAGCATGCACTCTCTCTCTCTCTCGCTATCTCTCTCTCACACACACACATGCAAATGAGGATAGAAACCATCGTACTATAGACATCCACCCAAATGCATGTATTACTAAGCTAAAGAGGGGCTATACATATAAACAGCAATAGCTTTTTGCAAACTCATTTTTTTTATTGCTAGCTGATACATGCAGAAGAAAGTTAATAACTTTTATTTATAAAAACTGTTGCAACTGCTAGGGAGCTGAGTATAACATCCATAAAGCCTCTACAGGAAACAGTGAGGGCGGGTTCTGAACAAATAGAATTTTGATGAATAAAGACAACAATGCAAAATAATGAATTCTGTCCAACTAATAAGGCTCATGATGCAATGCTGTAATACAGAATCATGTGATATGAAAAATAATATTAAATGCATGTTTTGGTAACTTTAAACTGCAGAAACTCATTGCTGTGTATTGCAGGGATTTCCCACAATTAAATGCTGTTGTTAGATGTGTTGTTATGACATGAAACCTTGAAAAATGATACCAAATTTCTAGAACAAATAACTAAATAAACTCACAATTGATACGTACACTGCCAAAAATGTAGAGGCACATCTTCCTCCACTGTTGCTAATTAAAATGAGTGTGAATTGAATGTAAAACCATTGTTATTAATCAAAAACAGGATTATGGACCGAAATATTATGGTTTTTAATGATAGAACAAGTTACCCAGAGAGAACAAGTGTTTAACTATTCATAAACACTTTCCAGAACTAGGAACCTGTCATATGCTGTTCACCCCAGCCTTTGATTTGATTATTAACAGTAAACTCGGATTGTTGATCAAAAGAAATAATTCTACATTATCTATGTAACAGATTTGTGTTTGGCTTTTTTCCTGTGCCTTTCAATAAGTTGTTAAAATTGAACTTATTACAGGTATATGACCATGAGAGTGAAGATCATTTGGACCTGCTGATATGATCTTTATAATGTCAAGTATTATTGTGCTCAGGTTTAAGAAACTCAAAGGTCAGAAGGTGAAGTGATCTGATTGCCCTGTCTACTCCAGTCAAACTGCTTGTGTGTGTTATATATTTATGTCCGTTCTGAACGCCCAGTAGCACAATATAGTCCATTCCAAGTCCAATTTAGAAGCAGGCAGGTACATGTTGGACACGAGAATGCTTCTGAAATGCTTCATTTATGTGATGGCGGTGAGAATATAGCTCGGGCTGCTTGTGATGGGATCACACATTTCCATTACTTCACAGGCAGGAGCGTGTAATGCCCTGGGTAGCAAGGTGTAGCACTTCAATTATCATCCACTTTCACAGCAATCACTCGACATTAAAAGGGCACAACACAGCCGCAATTACACAAAAATTACAGCAATGGCATTGAGGTTGAGTGCAGAACATAACACAACTTTCCTTTTATTCTTCTTTTCTTTGCCATTTTTCACACGTGTACACAAAAGGTGCAGCTGACCTCAGCTCATGGACAATAATTCAACACCACATCATATACAGAGAAGAATAATTGGAAAAAGAGTGAGGGAAGTGAAATATAACGGACTGCTGGTGTTTTGAGAAATCTTCTGAAATCCGCTGTCTTTTATGTCTATTTGGCAGTTTAAACAAGTGAAAAAACATTCAAAGTGCATGAGACCTACCCTGTCTGTGAATGCTAAAATGTGTGTGAACACACACATGCACACACACACACACACACACAAACACACACACACCCACACATACTAACATACATACACACTCACCTTCACACACCACATAGGACTTGAGGTTATACAGAATGTTGTCCTAACAATTTATACACACACACACACACACACACTCACCTACACACACACACACACACAGGAAATGATTTGGTTGCACAGGATGCTACAATGTGTACACACACAAACACATGTACACACTAGGGGTGGGGCCGGATCTGAATATGGTATTCGGAAAGGAACAAATAACGTGTTATTTATGAATACCGTATTTGGACAAATCCTTAAAAATGATTTGTATTCAGGAACCCCGGGTTAGAGCACTCGCCCTGCGATCAGAATGTCGTGGGTCAATCCTGAAGCCCGCTAGGTACCTCTGAGGTACCCTGAGCGCAGTACCGCACACCCCACACACTGCTCTCCGGTACCGTTTCCACACACTGCTCTTGGGCGCAGTGTTCATGGCTGCCCGCTGCTTCACTTGGTGAATGGGTTTCGTGCTGTTCACACTACATGCAGTGGTGTGTTCACGTATGACCGATTGATCACTTTCACTTTTAGATATTCAGCATCCTCTACCCTCTCCCCCCATCACACACTCAAGTTCAGGAGTAGATTTGGGGCGAGGGGGCGGATGGAGTTTGCGCACTGCATTTAAATTTTACTCGAATACAAATACAATTTTCCCTTTTAACAAATACAAATACAGATACGAATAGTGGCCGCTTTGAACACCCCTAGTACACACATACATACACACGCACACACTTTAAGTCTAATGTAACTTGCTAGGTTTATATTTCCCTATCTACTCACTGCTTCAAACTGTCAAACACACAAATCCCCCTTAAAGCAGGGGCCGTACCCTGACATCAGATACTGCCCTTGCACCAAATGCGAGCCACTCAACAAATTTGTCACTGCCTGCCATGAAACATTAGACGAAAATGTGCTCATTCTGCCAGCCTTAAACAGCACAGCTCTGGCAGTGCTTACCTGCGAGCTCCTACAGCTCACTGCACAGGGGCCGCTTGGAAACATCTATCACAGAAACATTTTGGATAGGTGTTTGGAAGCAGTTATATGTGTTTTTGAAACATTTCCCAAGACACTCCATTCCCCAGAACACACAAAAAATACATCACAAAGCTTATTCCAAAGTCTATTTATGATCGCACCATTTCTCATTCAAAACACCCAAAGGCTTCTCTAGAGTGTGGGCTTTGAAAGACATTGCTACTTAACAGCGCAGCCTCCAAATCCCAGCTCAATACCCCCTGACACTCTGAAATACCTCCCAGCACACCTACGCTACACCTGTGCTCTCTATAACTGCCTTCAGCACACCTGCTCCAGTACGCCTCCACTGTTTAAGCCAAGAATACTCCCTCTCATGTCTCCACTGAACAAAGTGCCAATTAAACATCAGGAAAGTATATTTAAAAAAATGTTATAACCATGGATTTATCAGTTTTAATATCATCTTAACAAGGGGCAATACTCTCACAGCGATTTAAGAATCATCTTTGGTCTTTTTGGAAATGCAGTCTGGATTATTTGATTCTTAAACTGAAAATATGTTGCAATTAATGCCACTACTATTTTTATAATAAAATCAGTGTTGAGATAAAGTAAACACACACACTGTTCACATGCAAATCATTCTCTGCATTCGACCCGCTCACTAAGTGAAGCAGCGGGCCGCCACCAAAGAGGATGTGTGGAGATTAGGGATGGGTATCATCAGACACGTGCATAGGTAGGGCTCAACCTGTGCAGAGCACATACCCTTATTGTAATTACACTCGGAAGTGCCCTTTTTTGGGGGGAGTTAAATAAATCAATGCTATTGGTCACCCTATATGTCTGGTTGTCTTTTTAACAAACTGTCGGTCAAACTTCACAACTCCGCCCCCTAAGGGACGCGAGCGTACGTTTCAGCACATCAGTCATAGAGCAGAAGCAGATAAACGTCTTCGCTTTGTAAAGGTAAAATATCTTGTTGTTTGAGCTAGTGCAACGTTGTCTTTACGAAATAAACACAAGCATGTCTGTAAAGGTTCATATAATGCATATAATGTGATGTTGACGTAATGTGATGTCATCGTTTTAATGATGGACAAGTTGCATACATTCACTGGTCAAAAACCCGCGCTGTGTAAACCCGCGCTGTATCTTCATTTGAGTTTGACACAAAGCAACCGAGTGATCCTTGTCAGCTAGGTAAAATATATTGTAAGAAATTTCTATCTTGATTTTATCTGCTGAATGTGCTGATGCATACAAATGAAATGAAACATTGTTAACATTTCATCATATTATATAGCTTATGGACACACAGCATCGTAGGTTAAAGTGTTTGCTGGCTAGATTAAAAAAATATCTAGTATTGTATACTCCCCGCTCGTCTTAACATGTGTAAAAATAGAAAAGCATGGTTTACTACTGTAATAATATTGTGTTAAATAAAAAAAGACTTTACACAATGAGAATGAGAATCATCAGGTCACTGTGCATTCTATATATTTTCTGTTTCAGTAAATGCCCCTCAAAAGATCTGTGCACGGCCCTGGGTATTGTTAAAGTTTTAACAATATTACTACAAATATCGATACCAATTATTGATTAGGTACTTTAAAGGTATTCTTATCGGTACATTTTGTTGATTTTTTTCCTAAAAAAACTGAGACAAATAGAGAACAGAATAAAAACACATAACCCTAACCCTAATCTAAAAAAGCTGGAGAACAAATTAAGTGTAACAGCACTTTGGATAGTTTGGCTCTTTCTGCCATTGTCACTCCATAAGCTCTCTGGTGTTGTGTGTGTGCGAGTTTTCACGTGTTGTGTGTGTGTGCCCGAGTTCTCTTGTGTGTGCGCACAAGCTCTCTCGTGTTCTGTGTGTGCATGAGTTCTCTTGTGTGTGTGTGTGTGATTTTCTCGTGTTGTGTGCGTGAGCGAGTTCTCTTGTGTTGTGTGTGATCGCAAGTTCTCTCCTCTTGTGCGTGTGCACGAGTTCTCTCCTGTTGTGTATGTGCGCGAGTTCTCTCCTATTGTGTGTATATGCGAATTCTCTCATGTTGTGCATTTTTAAAATTTCTCCAGTACTGACAGCAGAACCGTTAACGTCAGAGCTTATCGATACTGCGGTCTTTTCTTATTAGGCACAGGGGCCGATAAAGTACCTGGTTTCAGGGCATATCCCTAATGGGGACAGTAACTTGCTCAAGTGTGCATCAATGGTGCCATGAACAGTCCTAGGATCTGAACCCACAAAATAAACATACCACAGAAATGAAGAATATGTTTTTAATTCTCTATTCTTACTGAATGCCTTTACAAAAGCTTTAAAATAAAGCGTCTATTTTGTTTACTTTTACAGTATATTGATGCTTCTTTCATTTTATATCTCAAATTAATACTTGTATCTTATGATTTTTAAATCTCAAGGATTTTTATTGGTTCATTCATCACGAAAGGTTCCCTCAATATAAAACACTCCTGGTGTTTTCAAATAGTGTAAATAATTAAATTAAGATATTTAATAGAAAAAATAAATTGCTTGTCCTTGTGTGTGAGTAATGCATCTAGATGTTCATTGTTATGGAACTAATGTTTTAAAATCGTGGGATACTTTCCATCACATGATATGGACCAGCTGCCACTATGTGTTATGTCACAGAGGTTGAAAATGATTCTTACTGAAATTGATGGGAAATCCCATTCTGTGTTATTTGCTCCTGTGTGTCCATTATGCTAAATAATTCAAATATACAGGTGGAATGAAATCCCAGGCTCTGAGAAGGTGATGCATATCAAGGTAAGCTGCAGGGTACTACCCCGTCATTTGAAATTCTCTGTCCAATGTTCTGTCATAATGTGTGAAAAAAGAGACACCTTTAAGAGTTGAGGAGGCAACAGCCAAGAGCACCAGCAGATATCAGGAGGAGCAGAGTAAAGCCTCTGCATCACTGAAAGAACAGTGGCAGGGTATATCTTTTGCAACTTTCAGCAAATTGAAAGTATGTAATGTCTGTGCTGTTCACATCTTAGCTGTGTACATCACTGTTTGAACATTTGCACTGCATTAAACATTTCATGTGAATATTGAATACTATAGAATAAAACTATAGAAATAGTTCATTAAAATCATTATACATGTTATATGATTCATACGTATAATTGTTATACATTTTTGTATGATTTGTGTGATTTTGAATAAATAAACACATTAAATGTTTATACTATTTTTTTCCAAAGCTATAATTTCTGGCAAACAGGGATTTAGTCCAAAAATAAAAATTTCTACAACATGCTCCTACGCGTATAATCTAAATGATTATGTTTATGTTATAAAATACATTGCTTCACCTATTTATGGCAGAGCACTGGAAATCAACTATGAAGAATATTCTGATTCAAGCACAGGGATGCTTTGTAAGAAATTCAGTCCATATTTATGAGCTTTTGGACATGTGTTGGGATAAGCATCAGTTTGTGGAAGCTCGATAGCAGCTCTTTCTCTTCGAAGCGAGCTCCATTTTAAGCATATAACCCTTAGTAAGATGCAGCAGCTAAGACGATTACCATCTTGAAATAAAACCATTTCAAAGCAACGGCCCATAGCTCTCTGAATCCTAACATGCAATGCATGATAATCTAATTACTGAAGAAGCTTTTAAGACAAAGAGCACAACTGCCAGAAACTACCTGCGTGTACTGTATCTGACATTAAGACATGCTTTATTTAACCTACATCTATCTTCGGCTGCATTAAAGCTTAAGCCTGGCTAGAGCTCCACCGATGTTTGTGGCAAGTACCTTAGCTAATCCGCAGCTGCATTGTTTATTTTATAATGATAATCCAGCGTAATCATTTTGGACCACAACCCACAAGAATTCATGCAAATCAGTAGGCTGAGGCTCGTATTCTCTCCTACAGTTGCATGCTTGTGCCCCCAGAAAACACTAACAGCACTAAATCTTGGTAAATGCTGTTAATATTCAGATGCATCATTTTGTTTGCAAAAATGTTATATGATGCAAGTGGACTGTATTCATAATGATTTTCAAATGAGTAAGTTATTAATTATATACTAAAGTCAGAAACAAAGTGCTGGTACTACCTTCGTTCATTATCCGCCGAGGTGCTAGTGCAGAAAACGAAACCATCGTTTCCAGCGATTTGTCACACATTTCTCTTCACTTTTCAAAGAAAGAAGCACAAGGCATCAGGCCAACCGATCTTATTTAGTTGTCAAGCGTTACTGTGTCTGCATGTTGGTCTATTCTAAAGTCCCGCTTTTAATACTGTTATATATTTAGAGCTGCACGATATCAGGAAAACATGCGATATGTG
>JBBKCR010000018.1:11018715-11031215 GCA_037577295.1 Ladigesia roloffi
TTATCCTGTCGGCCCGCGTGCCAGGTTTGAGTTATATTTATCTTTGTTTCTTTGTGTTAATAAATCCCTGAATGGAGTCCTGTTCGTCCCGTCCCCTCTTTCGAGGAAGCTCACGAGTGGAAGCAATTGCGACCACTCGTGACAGTAGCATTTCTCAACGTTAGCACCTGCCTGTATAAACTGGATCTATGCATATCTAAAAATCTATCTACCCATTTAGGCTCTAAATAAAAAATATATTTTGTCAGATTATTAGCCTATTTCCCATTATCAGTGCTATCATTGCTAGGCAGCATAATTAATCGGAACACACATGCTTTTATGTACATTCTTTTAAACTGCAGCTTACAGATAGACTTGTTTTTATCTTTGTTCTTGCTGTACCATTTTTTCCCCTTATCCTAATAGCTGAAAGTCTTTAATGCTGATTATTCTTTCACTTATTCACACATACACCATGACTTTCAGCTTTCTAAATATACCACAGCATGGAGTTTGGGAGTTTAAGCATCATAGGAATCATAAATTGAGACCAGTAACCCAAATGGATTTGAACTTCAGTTCCTGTGCCTAAGGAAAATGTTAGAATTTTCTTCAGCTGCCTCCACGGTCCCTCAGCAGATCCATGCATGAACATTTCATGAAGATACTGTGTCCCACTGCAGCCCCTGATCAGAATCAAAGCCATGATCCAATTACATCTCATTACTCAGATACAAATGACACACCATGATCATTTATTGATTTAAAGTCAGCACACCATTGTCCTCACACAAAAAAGGCCCTGTGCTTTTGTGCTCACAGAGCATTGCTCCTAAGATGATTCCAGCGCCATGTAACTTCACCCAAAAAAATTTTCCCAGCTTTATTATTTACATATAGTGATTAAAAATGGATGTGACACAAAATGAGGAAGAATTTACAATGAGACTGCCACTGGGGAAATAAGAAGACCCCAGAAGAGAAAAAAGACTGTAGTTACAGTGGCGATACAGATCAAGGCCCAGCTTTCGAGGACTTGTCCTATTTTAAATGGAGCTCCATTTGTTCAGGTGTATCAGTAGCACAGCAGGTTAATTCTCTAGAGCATTATGGAGCTGTAGGCCTCCTTCTTTCATCCCAAGCACCTGCCTCCCACACCCAGCATGACGGCCCAGAAAACAGAGCTGTGAGAGATCAGGGGATCCACTGTACTTAAATAATGCATCAAAGATGTACATTAAATCAGTCAAAAGACCGGCGTTTTCAATATATGAAATCAAGCATCTATTATATAAAACCGCAGGGTTTTTCAGTGTTAACAATTATTTTTAGTTCTTAAATGAAAAGGTGTTTCACATTTTACAGATATTAAGTATATTTTGATACATCCCTTGTCACTTATCTTTAAAAGGATGAGGTGGGGTCATTTGACACTAGCAACACTACTTTCTACTGCATCTGCAGCACACAATTATCATTGGCAATGAGTAAGATGAATTTCTCTGTACTTTGAAGCATATGGCTGATTACTGAAGCCATAGGCTTTCATGGAAGGTATGTTTTAACTCAACTGATTTATTTATTCTTCCTAAAGAGAAAATAAAATTATGGCCCATGGATTTGTAGTGCATATGAGGCACATGAAAACTGCGGGAGTATCCTGTTAAAATTTAAAGGGTTTTGAATGGGTTTTTAAGGAGCTGTTCTCATTGTGGCCTCTCTCAGTTGCTTGGCACTACAGCATGTACACACTTAGAAATTATGATCACACTTAAGATCAGAAGTCCATGTTCTCAGGCCTGGGAGACGATGGCACAATACATTGAAATAGCAACCAGTTTAACAGAACTGCAGTGTCTGCCACTGCAGAGTCTCTGTAGTTTCTATTCTATTACATCCACCTTTAAGGTCCATTTGTTTCTCATCATTTCAGGAGGAGTTCTCCTGTGCTGATTGTTCACAAATGCAAAGCACTTGTTTGGGGACTTCCAAGTGGGCATTAAATGAAAGAAAAGCAAAATTAAAGTGGTGGGAAGTACAGTAACGGCTTTATTAAATTAGTGCAAAAGACAGACATAACTCATTCGTGATGTCATTGTTTTCTTTGCTTTACCAGGACTTTATGGGGTCTTCCACACAAATTTTATTATTTCGTTTTTTTCCCCTCTGTCTCTTTTTTTAATTCTCTTCTCACAAGTTCAAAATACGTACCACCAAACCAACAGCCTTCCTTGGCCTCTCAGGGGGGGTCGAAGGGAGGGCGAGACTAGATGCCATACCAACATATCAATGAAAACACAAGTCAGACATATTGCAAGTTTGCAAATTAGTTTAAGACTCCAGATTCAACCACACATTCTCGAAAGAAAAAAAAGAAAAGAAACTGGAGCTAGTACATGAAAAAGAGGAAATACATCAATAGCATTAGAAATAGTGCCTAAAATTTGCAAAAAGATACAGTTTCCTGTCTTTTATTTGTGAGGGGGAATTGAAGAGTCTGCAGTCAAATTACATAAGTTAATTCATACATTTTGTACAATGGTAAAAAATAAAATATATATAGTGTACTTTTTCCCCTCACCAGTTTCACACCATTACTAGAAAGATATATTCCACTTCAGAACAACTAATGCAAACCGAAAACAGAAAATAAAAGACTCCAGAGATTTGACTTTTTAACTTTGAAGGCTTTTGGCTACCACCTTGCCCTAGAAAACCACAGTCACTGCAGACTAAACAGGCCTTTACATCCTCTCCTTACATTAGTAAACAAAGTCATACAGAAGTCTTTAACCAGAGACAAATAAAATACATCAGAAAGTCCAGTTGCTTCTCCCCCCCATCTGCTACGTCCTTATTATCCAGCGAGAGTTCATTCAGGCGGTGGCTTCCATGACAGTGTCCAGGTAAGGAAAGAGTGGGAGCAGAGAAGATAGGTGTATGGAAGAGGTGGGAGTAAGGAAGGGAGGTGTGCTGTGGAGAGAAGGAGTGATAGGAATATGGTGATGGTGCTGGACTGGGGAAAAGTGAAGAAAGAGAAGTATAGAGCTAACTGTAGGGATTTGTGGGGGGACGTGTGGCTGTGGGGGGTGAAGAATTGTCTTCTGAAACGTGAGAGGTCCTCTCCTGTTTCCTCAGCCTCGGTTTTTGTGGGGGCGCGGACCAGTAGATATTCCTTAGCTTTTGTGAGAGGACCGCAGAAAGATTCAGCAGAAATTTAGAAGCCTGAGAGAGAGAGAGAGAGAGAGAGAGAGAGAGAGAGAGAGAGAGAGAGAGAGAGAGAGAGAGAGAGAGGTTATGTTAAGAGTAAGAATCCACTGCAAGGAAAAATTTGAATATGTATTAAAGTGACCTCTTACAGCCACATGAACACACCCCTGCATGAAAATATTTCTCGAGATTTAACCAATTCACCAAGTAAAATGGTGGGTTGTCACCAGTGAAGCACACCCAGGGAGCAGTGAGTGGGGGTGGAACCGTGCTCAAGAGTACCTCAGTAATGACAGTAGCAATTGGGATTTAAACCCACAACCTTCTGATTGCAGGGGCAACAACCAAACCACTAGACCAACAGCTGCCTCCCACTTTGTAGTACTGCAGTTAAACAGATTTATGGTCATCTGAAAATGTTGGACAGATATTCACAATAAGGGGTACTTTCCTACCATAAATGCATACCATGCTTTTTATCATGTTTTTCAATTACCGCAAAGTGTGAAAGTAGCAAAATTCACACATATATTATTTGGTTCGCCCTCACTGTCAGCTGCTTTGTACTGAAACAGTGGGTGCTGGAGTTTACACTTACACATTGTACCAGCGATGTGGAGGTGGCTGGTATAACAACATTATTCATTTGCTATATATTTTTTGACTTAACAAGAACCAATGTGTATTTAATTCCCAAAATATGGGTCTAAATGGCTCTTGGGCTTTACATTATTTGGAGATTATATAAATATGGGGAAGGGTTTTTTTGTGATTTTAGTTACAATTTCACAATTTCAGCTCATTTAAAAACATAATTACAGGCTTTTAAATGATCCAAAACTGGTTCTCCTGTAGCCTTGCAGAACCCTTTCTGGCATTTATGTCACAGTTCTGTTTTTCACTTTGCCTCAGCTACTGTTGAATGATTAAATTTTTTCATGTGGTTATGAAACAAATTTGAGTGTTTCCAATTTTTTAATGAACATAGTAGCGAGTACATGATAAAGATTTTACAGCACAATTAACAGCACTGAGTTTGCCAGCTTCCAAATGCACCCAAACAAAAACAAAAAGTACATCTTTCACAACTTCAATTTACAGAGTAATCCTGTTGATAATATATTAACACTTCTCAAAATATCTGACAGGTGTGATCACAATTCCTTTGCTGAAAACATGCTCAGATGATTCTGTAAGGTATTCCATATATGTGTGAAAAAGTGTGCACACCCGGTATTTTCATCTTAAAACACAGGTATATTATGCATAGGTGTGATGGTAAGAAACTCATTATGTATAGAGTTAAAAACCTTCATAAAGAACAGCACACTGATCAGCCACAGCATTAATAACATCGATTATCTCATTATAGTGGCACTTGTCACAGGATGGAATACATGCCACAACAAATGCACAGCCAGGCCTTGAAGCTGAAAGCAGGAAAAGTGTGTGACTTTGACAAGGGCTTGTGATGGTGACTGTGTAAGAGCATCTCCAAAAATGACATGTCTTGTGTTTCCAATGGAGTGGCTTATAACTCTCAAAGGTGGTCCAAGGAAGGACAAGCAGAGATCATGTGACAGGGTGCCGAAAGCTCTGCATGTGGGGACTGTCTGTTAATCAGTCTGGTCCAATCCCACAGAGGAGCTACCAAAGAAGATATTGCTAAAAACATTCATGCTTACTGAGATAAAAAGGTATAAGAACTCATAGCGCACAACTATGTGCTGCATACGAGGAGCATAGCTGTGTTACAGTGACTGTGCAGAACCCTGTCTACTGCTGAAACCGTGTAAAATGGACACAAGACCATCAGAACTGGACCATGGAAAAATTGCTTATATAAAGAGGGCAATATGAGTTTAAAGTGTTGATTTGGCATCCTAATTCCTCAGATTGATCAAGTATCTATGGGATGTGCTGATATGTGGAGACCCCAGCTTGAAGCTTACAGGACTAAAGCGATCTGCTGCTAAAGTCCTGGTGCAGGATATCACAGCTAACGTCCAGAAGTCTTGTGAAGTCCATGCCTTGTTGGTTCAGAGTTGTTTTGGCACTATATTAGTCAGGTGGTTTTAATACTATGGCTGACTTACACAATACATGGCAAAAGTATAAACAAAACTAAGAAGTCACAGATATATCACTTCCATGTGGTTGTGCGAAAAATAAAATGTTCAGTCACTTTCATTAAAAAAAAACGTTCTGCTACAAAATTTTTTATTGAGCCTCAGTGCAGCTGGTGTATCTCTATCACTCCATCATTTCCCTCTCTTTCTCTGCTGCTCGGTCCTGTTCTTGCTTTTCTCCTGGGGTGCATCCATGAAATGAGATTAAGGAACACTTCTGAAAAATGCAAGCAGTAATTTTGTGAGACGTTCTGGAATGAATTGGCCTGTAGGCCTCAGAAACTCTAGACCGATCGAAAGTGTGCCAGATCCAATGGTGGGAATATTATATAGGAAGAACTATCGATTCCCCCACTCCCCCGATTTTTTTTTTTTTTACAACAGCCACTTTTGTATTTCTTTTGGTCCTAAGTGAATCTGAGAGGGAAATAAAAATGGAACAATGCTCAGAAGCCCGGCCGAAAATCTCCTCTGTTTCAGAAAAACGCCGAATATAATGAAACTCTGGCAGCCTCTGTTCATGCACGAAGCCCCAGTAACATACCAGGTAATTCTTTCTCCTTAGGCAAAAAGGCCGAGCACACAAACAAGAAAATACATAAGCAAATCAATTTACCTCGCTTCTGCGAGATGCTATGCCGTCGGTGAGAAATGGATAAGGAAAGCAAGGCCCTGCCCCCCTCCACCACTTCCAAGGAGGAAGAGAGTAGAGGGAAGTACAGATCTGGTATTTGCTGTGGAGGGACAGATCTGAGATGCGAAGGGAATGAGCGATGGAGAGAGGAGGGTGAATGAGTTTTTGATCTAATTAGTGTCATCCTGATGGGGTGAAAGTGGTTGTGGCAGCAGTCGGCTGGAGTTAAAGCAAACACGATAACACACGTATGACCTCCATGCTCCGACACGACAGTCCGGTGGCTTAACGCGCGACATCCCCCCATCCCCCAGTCTACCTCTTCATCTCTGTCAAAGCAGAAAGCATGCGACTGCTTTTAGGACCTCTTCAGCCTCTAAATACATCTGGTTTTGCTGCTTCTGAGCTACAATTACTCTCAAGTTGCAGTGACTCTCCATCTCTTCTGCATTTGTTTCCCATTCTTCTGCACAACACAGAAAACCTTTCAAGTCATCAAAGCAGATTATTGTCTCATGCGATGCTCTTGTGGCTACCATGTGCAACATTTGCAGGAGCCTGACAGCAAAAATCACTATAATTTCCTCAAGTTTCACTCTGAAATGAATTAAGCGGAAAGGGTGACAGTTTATCAGTGAGGTGCACTATGCATGTCACATCAGAACAAAGGGATTCAAAAATAAATAAACACTGAATGGTGGATTGATGGATTTTTCCCCTCCTTCCTTCTAGATAAACTTCCTCTGTAGCCCGAGTGGATTAAAAGCGTAAAAGCTTCCGGCTCGGCAGAAAAGGGGATTTAAACTTCAGTGGAGGGCCGGTGGCTGAGTGGTGTGATGGACAGAGCTTGGGCTTATTTCCCTGTTTGTGGATTAATTACATTTCCCCACTCCAAGTATCTTTTTATCAGATTAAACTACAGCTCCAGGAGTCTGCTTAGTCCATCACCGCTAGTCTCCAGAAACCACACGTCCAGCCTTTCTGTTACACTCAGCTGTCACTACACAGGAACTAAAATGCCCTGTTCAAAAGCTTCACTCTTAAATTCAACCTGTAGTACAGAGGGATGATCATCAGAAAATATAACACTACCTACAATAAAAAATAAAAAAATAAGAAAAAAATGTACTACTGAGAAAAAGGGCTTTTTGTATAAGGGCCTAAGACTGTGAACATACCTGGTTTAATTTAAATCAGAATCTGAAACATGATAAAGTGTATGAACTTTTGTCGGGAATGCCCACCTTCATTTGCTCCCCACTTTCCGAAACACAGCGCTTTTAGCTGATGCTAACCTTACTGCTCTACTAGGCTAATAATGGTATGGCATAGGGCATCACGTTGCCAGTGTAGATAAATCGCCATTTTTACACCATTAACAAGGCTCACGTTATCTCCACACTTCATTTCTAGAATTCTGAGGGTCCTGACATTTAAAACAAACATTGAGAAAGTTGAAAGTGCACCGGTACTTTATTAAAAGGAGAGCTTATAAAGACTTCAGGGAATCTTCTGGTCTCTATCATCTTGAAATTAAGGCACTGATAGGTCAGCTGATTAGTCATGTGAATAATTCCATTAGTTGTAGACTGGAGCCGGTACAACAGGAGATTACAAATCTTGAAAGGATGGCAGTATATGAGGACACTGAGTTGCCCTGTCCTACCTGTTTGTTCATGCTCAACAGTCGACTTATCTTGCTGGAAAATTACCTGAAGGTCTGTATAAATTGTCTTTTTAATAAACTACCTGTGCTCTTTCAAAGTTCTCAATGTCTCGTTTTAAATGTCAGGGCCCTCGGAATTCTAGGAATGAAGAGTTGGTTTAAAAAGGTGTGATTTATCTGCACTTGCTATGAGAGGCCCCGTGCCCTACCATTATCAGCTTAGTGGAGCCTTGAGGTTAGCATCGGCTAAAAGCGCTGTTTTTCGGAATGCAGGGAGTAGTGGTGAATGAAATTAGACTACTCAACAAAGGTTCATACTCATTATCATGTTTCGATACACTGTAGGTCCAATTCAAACTGAACTTCTCATTTAACGTGCAGACTGAGCCAAACCAGATTCCAGGTTATAACTACTAAAAATATTGAGCTTATATTTCAATACGTTCAAATGCAACTGAACCTTATAGTGACCCCTTATAGTCACGTGTGAAATTCTTTCTCTAAATTTAACCCATTCACTAAAGGAAGCAATGGAGTGTCATGAAAGTGGGCACCCAAGGAGCAGTATATAGGCACTGTCTCTTGCTCACAAGTGTAAAGTGACAATTTGAGGTACCGACTGAGAGTATCTAATTGGTGCTACTAGCAGCCCTGGGATTCAAACTTTCTACTAAAACGGACAACTTCCTAAACACTATTCAACCAGCTTTGTGTTAATATGGTTGCAGAAAAGACGAACTTCTTAGTGATTACTTCACAACTGTTAAAGAAATCATCTCTGCTTCAAAATATAAAAAGGGAACATTTGAGGATAAATCTAGAGTGGAGATTCAAAGAGGATCGCCTGCAGAGGCTTGTCTACAGAGGGCTAGCCAACCGGGAGAGCTGAGTTATGTTTAGGTGCTGCTGGGAAAAAGCCCCTTGTGCAAGATGATATAGTTAAACGGCACAAGGAATTTAGAGGTGGAGAGAAGTGAGTGCATTTTGAACAAGAATGAAAAAGAAACAAAAACTGATCCTAATTTCACCAAAGATATGAACTAGCAAGGTAAACATGTCTATTTTAAGTTGAATTTAAAACTGAAGAGGGGTTCACTGGACCAATGCCACAGAAGAAGTTTTCAATCCCATTTGTCTACCACCAGTATGTCTGAAAACTGGCTTATGAGCTGCAGTAGGTGGAACTGGGAAACACAGACCTAAAACATAGCTTCCCAGTCCTGGATCTATTTCTATCCTGCCCTATTAGTAGTTTCCCTGCTTGCAACACATCTGGTCCAGCTAAGCAGTAAATGAATAAACACTAAAATTGCAGAGGATAAGGACTCCAGAATCAGGGCTGGGAACCTATTCCCTAAAGGACTTGGATGGAAAGTTTTAAAGAATTATGTTTGTAAATGAGACTTATATCTGTGTGTATGTGTGTGTGTGCAGAACTTTCATCTTAAAAACCCTCTCTATAATATAGTAGTTCTACAGATTTTTGTTCCCTAGAACTTTAAATCTACACCAAGGACTTTTATTTTTATTAAAGTATTACCATTTTGTCTATGAAAACTATCAGAATATGCAAAAATAAGTAAGAGATTATAAAAGTTAGAGCAAGACTGTTTTATGCTAGAAGTGCTTTGTTGTTCGTTGATGAAGATTTCCACATTAGCTAAAGTCTCTCTTGTCCATGAATTACTGAAGCAGGTGTAGGTCCACTGTGGCAACACATGTTGTCTTCATCACCAAGTTACAACAATGAGCAACAATGAAAGCAGGAAGATTTCACGGTAATCTCCAAAACGCAGATGTGCTTTGGCTCGACATGGGGATATTCTCTCATTTATGTATTTACTTTCTGCACATACCTTAACACCTAGAACCCTGACGATATAGGGCCTTAAACGCCTCCCTGCTACTGCAAGATAATGAACCCTGAGGGGCTGCTATTCTCCATGCAATCCCCAAATACCCCAACAGGGGGCACTGTGGCTATCTATGTTTTTGTGAACTCCACAGCACAATCCTCCATTCAGCATCAGCATCCCCATCTGCTCCAGAGCCCAAGCCTAAGCTCACTGTTGGGAGCAGCAGCACAGCTTCATTTGTTTGCCTGTGAGATAACCCTGTTTGCATCCATTGATTGCTCATGCGGACTCACTATCTGATAACCCTTTAACTGGTGCTGAGTGATTGTGGAAGGATTTTTTTCCCCTTAAAGTCTCTTGCAAACCTGATTGTTGCATTAAGATCATTAGAAGTCAAGACAAAAATCTGAATTTTTAAAAACAAAGACACCAAACAGGGTTGTTGGTATCACTTTGCTGATGGGCAGCATTCTATGTGCATTCAGCCATGCCATGCTGTGCTGTTGTGCGATCACATGTAACAAATAGACACTTTACACACATACAATTTCCTGGCATTTGCATAATATCTGTCAAAACAATTGGCATAAATTAGCACAAATATTTATAAATGTTTATTTCAAGAAGCATCAATTTTGGTGATACATGGCGCTTTTTGAAATGATGCTTTAGGAATGTTTATGAAGGTTTATGTCAATGGCCAAGGCAGCCTTATTTATGTGTCATGTAGCATGTGAATATGAATACTGGCCTTCAGTGAAGTATTTCCTGGTTCTTTGTCAGGCTACAGTACATGCATTCTGATTACCTAAAGAACCTTTCAATGGTTTCAAATGGTTCTCTGTAAATAACATGTGTAAAAAAATATTTTTAAGGTTCTTTTCTTCTTCAAAATTCTACTTCTGAGAACCGTACATCCACGCTCAGAATCATTTAAGGACCATCATTTCATGTAATATCCTTTAGACGTATCTGATTCCACACCTAGGTCTCCCTCAGTCACACAATACACTGGGAGAAAAGAAGGTTCATAGGTATTTCCTCAACCACCACTTCTTTTCGAATGCAACATCACTGAACATCACAACACACTTGGAGTGGAACAGTGCCAGTTCTGTCAGCAGACATGAATGCTAATTAGCAGTTTGCTGTATAGCATAGAGCAAGGGAGGCCAACCTAGAGAAGGTGGCCAGTAAAATAGAGAACAAAGGCTTACGGCTCTCCTGGACTCCCGGCCATCGATGCTGTGAGATCACTGGGGATTAAACTCACTAAATTCTTGATGACAGAAATAATTCAAATGCATGGAACCTTGTTTTTGTGGGCAAAAAAGTAACTGAAATCCCTTTGCAGTTTATTTGACATGCATTACACATGGCCAGTACAAATAAACAAAATAAACTAGTCTTAGTCAAGCTTGAATTAAACAACATTCTCACCAATATATTGTTAGTCACTGACTGGAAACTGAAGATAAACAAAACCAACGTACTCAAAAGGCCTTGACTCCACAGAAGGGACAGTTGCAGTGTGGGGTATCTGTGTGTATGTGTGTGTGTGTGTGTCTGTGCCGTATTGAAGGCAGGACTAACGGGCCCTTTTGCACGGTGGCAGCATGTGTCGTGAGAGGGTGGTATAAGCGGGTAAAGCTGAAGGATTTGGCGCAGGATTTAGCAGCAGTAAAAGAGCATCTGAACGGAGCGATACTTATGTACTCTCACATGGAATCTGTTTGTGCTCTCCTCAGGGGCTTACATACATTATTTAAGGGTCCGCAAAAAATCAAGCCCACTGGAGTGCTTTATCTCTGAAAAGTGGAGAGAGAACAGAAAGTATGGATTTTCTCTCTACTGTGGAGACATTTAAACACACGCACGCACGCACGCTCGCACGCACACACACACACACACAGTCAATTTGGAGTGAAACGGCTGCTGATGGAGATGGATGGAGGTGAATCTGTGTTCAGGATCTGCAGAGTATTTGTCTCCAGTGGACTATTACTGAGAGCAGACACACTGCACACTTGACAAGAGTACATGCTCAAAACAAAAGGTCTAAACACAAAAGGATGGTCTGAACATGCACATAAACACTGATTTACTAGGCGGGTCTAGGTCAAATTCCTCATTATACTGTGCTGCAGCATGCACTCTCAACCATGAAGGTTGCTAAATATAGTGCTAGGCTTGGTCGTATTGTTCTAGGAAAAACCTTTAATTGATATAAAACCTTGCACGCACTTGAGACAGGTTTTCAGATCTCTGTTACAGAAATAGCTTCTTTCCTGCTCCCCGACTTTTTTCCCACAACAATGTTGGAGGTGAACAGTAATTACCATTTCTGTTACATCAGCTAACAGATGCCTACATTGGCTGGCACTGCTCCAAGTGCTGGATGGACAGCGGTGTCCATCCTACCTACGCAGAACGTCTCTGGTGATGAAACAACAGCTTCTCAATGACGGATCCGTGCTCAGACAGCTACACCATTAGCAAACTCTAGAAAGGGTTCTGTAGAATAATGGTTCTCAAAGTTGGGCCTGTGACATTTAACCAGGGGTCCCTAATTTAATGTATTATTTTATAAATGAGTAAAAATCTCACTTTTTCATTCTTACAAGAATAGGGATTTTTACCAAAAATAAAGATCATTCTATGAAATGTATCTTGTACGGAAATACTGATAGTTTGTTTAAAATTTTAATTAAAGCAACTAGCAATATGACAATCACAACATGTCATAAGGACTGATAATATGATAAGCTGGTACAAACAGAAACCCTCAGCAGCTGAACATAGCATTCTATTTTATATTTTATACTTTATTCTCTTAACTGCACTGAACTAAATCCAGTTAAACAGGGCTAATTATGTTCTTTGTAATGGCCTGAATGGATATGGATATTTTCAGATAGGCATATTGTGACACAGTTGATCACTCTAACTATAAAATATCACAGTATTGCCCAGCTCTAATTTCAATACTAAACCATCTACATATTCTAACTAAGTTTGTTGGC
>JBBKCR010000018.1:11037617-11052649 GCA_037577295.1 Ladigesia roloffi
GAGGAGAGAGAGAGAGAGAGAGAGACAGACAGACAGACAGACAGAGAAAGAGAGAGTGAAAGTAAAAGACAGAAAGAGAAAGAGAGAGGGAGAGTGTGAGAGGGAGAGAGTTAGACAGAAGGAGAAAGTGGGAAAGAGAGAAGAGAGAGAGAAAGGGAGAGAGACAGAAAGAGAGAGAGAGATAGAGAGATGGAGAAAGAGGGGAGAGAGAGAGAGGGAGAGAGAGAGAGAGAGAGAGAGAGAGAGAGAGAGAGAGAGAGAGAGAGAGAGATGCCTTCAGGCATGTTTGGCTCAGGCCCTTCAATGACTCCATTGTGCCATGAATTACAGATGGATCTCTCTTCTACCCAAACCAGGCCTTGGGCATGGAACTCAGCCATAGAACACACGACTACTCACACAAGTATAGAAAAAGACACCAAAAATCCCAAGTGAAATCACAAATAACGATCTTAAAATCTTAAAAATAAATTTGTCCTTTGCTAATCCCAGAATTGCTTCACAAACGGCTCCACTATTACATGCTTGTAACATTTTTCATGTTATTGCAAATGGTATAAAAGAGATTTACAGCCTAGATAGAAATTTATCTAAGCAGTATACTGCTTGGTCACATATAGGCAAAATCTTAAATTCTGTTTTAAAAATGTTTGATGTTTTATAGATGCATAACACATCCCATGCCACTCACTAGACTGAGTGACAGCAGACATATGCTTTGTGGAAAGATCAGTTTCGCTAGTACAACACACATCTGGCCATGTCAACAAGTGTGGACAGACAAAGACGTACTGTACAAATGGAATAAGGTGTAAAGGCTACAGCTAAGTGTACTGTGCACTGCCATGACAGCCTGAACAAATGGGCTTTGGGCTGCCAGGCTGGGGATAAGCAGGAATAATCAGGTGCCACGACCTTAGCTACACTTTTTCAGACAGAAGACAGAAGACTTTGAACATTGATCTGTACTGATAGAGGACTACAGGAATATGTAAAAGCATAAATCAGCAATGAACTGCTCATTTTCATACCATTAGCATAACATTTACCTATGGCCATAAAGCACAGAATCCATCTTCCTAGATGCCCTATTTATTATGCACAAGCAGCATGTTTAATAAAGTTATGCAGATTTATTCAGATGTAAACCGCTGTGCACAACTAAACAGTAGTTTCTCTGGCCTGGAAGGCTTAGGCATGCAGCCAATAAACAAAGGGGGGGGGGATCATCAGCCAAATCACCCCAAAAATACAGACTGCTCTCTAATATGGTTTAAATACATGCATCAAAGCAATTTATGGATAAAAGTAAACAGAACTTTTGAAGAAATTAAGTAAGTATGTGGCTATGGTGCATTTGCGACAAAAAGAGTTTGCACTCAAGAGGACTGGGGCTTTTATATATACAAACTTAAATATTACTTTAACCCAGAATCCCTTTAACCCAGTTTAAAGCATTCAGTATAATGGGAACTGAGGCAGTGTGTTATGAAAAGTCACTTCCCTGCACATGCAAATTAGTTTTTTTTTTATCCCAAAAACGCTGTAAAAGCCCCAGTGGTACTCACAGAGTATGGAGAGCGTGAGCAGGCCGAGCAGTAGTAGCAGGTTTGTTTGGAGCGTGCCGGCTCCACTGCAGTCCATTCTGTTCTTCTTGCAGGTGCAAACCTGAACTTTGAGCTCCGTAAGGTTGGCTAGTGGAGGGAAACCGGAGTCTGTCAGAACCAGCGGCACATTGTAGTTTGCTCTTTGCAGGCTGTGCAGCAGCATGATCTGCGAGTGTGTATCTGTGGAGGAGAACCAGAATCTAGAATGACCAATGCAGAATGTTTGTGCTGCAATGTAATGTTGCATCACTGCCTTACACACTATACACAGAATTGTTAGCTAGTCAAAAATACCTGCATACACTCATTGACTTTTATCAGAAGCATCAGTTTTGCAGGCAATAGTGCTTGAACCTATTATAGGGACATGGGACTGCTTGTGGAGAGAGTATATGAATGTTCTAGATGGTTTTAACCAGACAGAAATCTGTAAGGTAGATGTTTCTGAGAAAGTGGCCAATGAGTGGCCACACAAACACACACACACACACACACACATACACACACACACACACACACATCTGAGCACTGTCAGTCTGTTTTCTGTTCTATTTCCCAGCTGTCACTCCAGGCAAATGTCTGAGCTCAGGATTTAGCCTCTGTCAGTCATACTCAGACCAGAAGCCACCCAAACCTGAATCATCACCCCTCACTCACTCTCTTTCTATCTCTCTCTGGTGATATCTAAAACTCTAAAAGCTAGCACACAAAGTCTTATGCATTTGCTATATTTGACATTCTTTCTAAGATTCAGGGGGCGAATCAAGCTTAAGAATCAACCGACAAATAGTGAAGATTAGCAGCACTATTGGTGGAATTACTTGCAAAGTTCTGTTTACTCCCTACTGTCTCTAATGCGGTCTTGTTTCCTGACAGGAAAGCTTATCCACTGTCAGGATGTATGAGTGCCAAATCTGTATTTTCTTAAAACCTAAATACACTCAGTCTTTCTTTCCAGACATTACTTTACCCATTTTGACATGAGATCATTCCTAGTTCAAAGCCTGTTGCTCCCCATTTACAGCTTTGTGGCATATTGAGTCCTGCCATAATTCAAGCCTGGCTGTGTGGCAGCTTCAAGCACGCATGCAAAAGCATCTTACTATTGATCCTGGAGATCTTCCACGTCTTCTCTAAACCAGGCTGTTTCCCCAGTTCAATTCTGAAGGGATCTGCATTGGGGTGGATGTCTTTGTCCCGTGCTCCGATCACTGCCACATTCACTTCCTTGGCATCCTCGCATACACGCACTACTGAGGGGACCACATAGGGTGCATTGTCATTTTCATCCTCCAGAGCAATGATTAGAGTTCCTGTGCCTGTGGCTGGAGGGCTACCTAGAAAGGAAACCAGAGAATATTGAACATTAACAAATGCTTGATACTCTTTTGGACCGTAGGTCTCAGTTATAGTCGGCTCCATAGTTGCTTGCACCTTTGTTAAAGTTGGGCCAGAAAAGGTCATGAAGCAAAATAACATTGCAGTTAACTTACCTCTTATCTTTAAATTTAGTCTAAAAAAACAAAAATCCTGATCAAAATATATTTATGAAAGGTGAAAACTATAATGATTGGCACTCCAGTTGCTCCTATGAACAAAAGGCAACTCAACCATTTTCCTGTTTATATTTATATTTACATTTTTTACATTTTGCCTTTATGCAATATTTCATGACTTTCAGTTTCACTGGGGTATAGATATGAGGTAATGAAGAGGGCAAATCCCTTTTACATTCGTTAACATGGGTAGGGTTAGGAATACATAACATAAATTAGTCAGACGGGTGCTGACCTTTCTACATCAGGCAATGCCTACAGGACATATCCATGCCCAAAACAATACAAAGATGTTTTCATACAGCCGTGTTTCTTTAAATGTTTGGAAGAGGGTGCATTATATTTTGCTCTCATTTACAGAGAGTAGAATGGTTAGACAGGTAAATATTTCTCGAAATATTACCAATGAAGATTTGTAATAGTACAATTGCAGACAAATCTTTTTCTATGTAAAAAAAAGCACATCAGAATACAAGAATTTTTTTTTTACCTCTGATTGATTTGAATTGCTTGCAAGAAATGTTATTAATCATAATTGCGCGTAGCTGCTATCTAATTCCGAAAAGGTTCTCCATGAATGAGAGTTAATTGTCTAGCCATTATTTAAATAACAACATTAAAACATTGCTTAAACAAGTTCCTAAAAAGCAAACTCTCACTATGAGGCTGAACATTGACAATGGACTTGTTGCAGCTTATCAATGACTTACAGGGAGGCAAGTTGGCAATCAGCGTACCTTGCGCTTGGTTGTGTTTAAGAGAGTGTATATTTCTTTCTTCTTCTCTCTCTCCCCCTCTTTAACTGTCTCTCTTTCTCTCTTTGGCCTAAAAAGAGCCTTTGGTCCTGGCTTCTTTACAGTCTAAATCAATTTCTCAGCTTTAAAACACACAAGAGAAATGTGCTTAATATTTATAGCTGTGCTCGGTGCAATGGCCTCCCATACTGCCTGAGAGTCCTATTTTATAATAAGGAAAGTCGAGTACTCCTTTTGACTAAAGACCCAGGATTAAAGCAGTTAAAACACCACACAGAATAAACCAACAACTGACACAAGTCACATTAAATGACCTTCTTGGTTTTCCATACGTATTAAGGTATTAATGTGTTTAATACTCAACACTGTAGAGTCAGAGTCAAAAAAAAGGGGGCACTCTGAACTCACCCGTCAGTACCTGCACCTGCTGAAAGAATGATCAAATGTCTCTTTTCATGAGCAAATCGTCTTAAGTTTCTAAAGCTTATTTCATCATTCCACTCTCCTCACCCTCGCCTTTGAATCGGCTTAATAGAAAAGTGAGGAAAACAAACAGTGTGTCATTTTAAACCTGGGGAAACATGAATCATCCGGATCATGAGAGAGGCACTGCTCCACAACGTGGCTCGCCCCGCTCGCATCTAATTGTACTTTTATCGAATACTGCCAGTGGTAAAAACAGAAACGTTTGCTTTCTGAAATGTGTCACTTCCGCCAGATTAGCAGCTATTGAAAAAGCTATAGAGTCATAAACAGCCCCGGGGGGTCACTGGCAATTACCGTCAGATGACAAGATTGATAATTAGAGAATGATTTTTCTTCTCGCTTTGCCTGGAACACGCAGGCCCGTGAGAGGAGAGGGAGGGTGGGTTGTCAATGTGCTGGTACCACAAACGTCACTCGAGCTACAAAAAACAGCTACATCTCGAAAGACGTGTTGCAGAGTCATTGCGAAATGGTTCGTGAAGGAGACATGACAGAGCCTTCGTTGCCATGTTATATTGATTTTCGGCTCATGAGCTGTTCTAAAGACCTGACACTCTTATCAATAGTGCTCAGAGAGGTTCCAAATATCAGAAAACTTCATGTAGCGCCATCACCATTGCATCACTGGTAACTCTTCACAGCACAAAAACACCTCACCATGGAGGGTGCATGCATGTACACACCTCAACACAACAGAACATCATATCCAAATAAACAGTTTCCTTTGTACACCGGGTCGGCTAACACAGTTAGGAGGGAAGAAGAAAGGCCAGTCATAAATTAATTTCAGTATAAGGTATAAAATCTGTCAAATTCAATTTAATTCACCATTATTTATTTTATTTGTCTTGAGGCAAGCCAGATACAGATCTCTCATGATCAATGTACAAGTGAGGTGTGACAATGAAAAAAACTTTTTACCACTCTCCTTCAAGGACCCTCCATGTTTTTGCTCTATACTTATGTGTTACAAATGAGATTGGAGCCAAAATATGGATTGTGGGGAGGCCCCTGATGACTAGTTTGAGTATCACTGACCTACATGTATGAAGACAACACAGTGTATGCAATATATTGTACCTTAATTGTTAATGTGACATTTATCTTTGCAATACTGATACTGAAGACAGATGCAGCATGAGCCTCTAACTCACAGGAGCTCAAGTTGTGGAATAATGGCATTCAGAACAGTGATTTTCCTGATCAAACACACCTGGTTCCTGTTTTTCTTGATATGGTGTGCAAAATAAAATTCCTGTTGAATGTGGTTGTGGCAGATTTTAGAATTATTTTCGACTGATGGCACCTAAACTGAGATGAGATCCTGGTAAAAGTAGAATACAGGCTAGATTGGATGCAAGTAAAATTAAACTCCTTTAATTAGTTTAAAGCACCAAGTAACATGCTCCTAATGTCAAATATTTTACTAATAATAATATTAATCCTACTACTGCTAATGTTTGAACTGTATTTCTTGTTAGGAGTATTAAGGTTGTTTGGTATTCTAAACACAATAACAGAAATAGAGAACATCCGCTGAACTGTTTTGTACAAACAGGACTTTATTTTAGGAAGATATAATTTAGTGATTCTTAAGTGTTTGAATGAAGCAAGGGTTTAACACATAGTCCTACAAATACATAAAATATAATGCATACCAACTGTCCCGATTCACTAATGTGTTTACAATAGACAGAAACATATGTAAATGTTTGTTGCATGAATCATGTACTCCACACTGTTAACATGAACTGTTATAGTACACACTACCTGGTATAATTATTAAAATAGCAGTTTTATAATCCTCCTTCATACATTTTTGCATAAAGGGGGGCCTAATGTGTAACACTTGAATCTGTTAAAAATGGGATGAATCACCAGTCCATTAAGAGCATTAAGATTCACCCTCTTGGTGCCCCGGCACAACACAGATGAGAAAAAGTGTTGTAAACTAGTGGCTAAGATCAAGGCCACTGCTGCATGGTTAACGATGGCTGTCTGGAGATGTTTTTTGAGTAACCAGTGGTTGCTGTTGGTAACGCTATAGGTGAAGGTTTCAGTGACAGGATTTGGAGATGCAGCGGTAGCTCATTAGGAGGCCAGGTACACAGCAGGGCCAACAGCTGCTGATTGTGTTCTAAACAAAAACAAGCAACAGATGGAACTTGAAGATGAGGCTGAGATTCAACCCCCCATCCCTCCCCAACCAAATGCATGTTTAATACACTCAGCTCTACCCTTGCACCAACACGGCTATAAAAGGGGAGAGGGTCTACTTTTGTATTCACTGTGATTTTCAATGCCCAGCACATTTTTAATTAAAATAAAATATCATGCTGAAAATGGAAGAGAAAATGCCTTCATTTCCTCAGAACGAACAACATGCCAGGGGCAACATGTAAATATGTTGCTTTGTGATTAGTGCCACCATGATGCAGACACACGGTGGGGTGGGTATTTGCATGGATTTTCTCTGACCCTCAAGTCTATTTTTTAAAAAGGGTGATTCAACCCAAATACAAGTTCTAAATATGTTTTTACTGGTTTTTCACAGAATTATTGCACATTAAGCTCTCATTCAGTGTAGCAGCAAAACAAATCTTAGTGGAGCTTGGAAACATTTTAGGAAACATTATGCACCAGCTCCGCAATGCTGTAGAAACAGCATGGGGAAAAAAAAAAACCTTTCACGTTTCATATTCATTATTAAGCTCTGCTAAACTGAGAATGCATTCTTTATACATAATAATAGAAAGCAGACTGGAGCAAGAATATACACTATATGGACAAGTACTGGAATATCTGAGGATCACACCAACAGAATCTTTAAAGACATTGCATTCAAATATATAGATTTTAATAACAAACACATAAACTTTACCATAGAGTTGGACCCCCTTTGCAGCTATAACAGTTTCCATTTTTCTTGGAAGGCTTTCCACATTTTTTTTGTGTTTATATAGGAATGAGCATCTATTCATTCTGTAGAGCATTTATGGAAGAATGGAACTGTCCAAAGCCAGGGCGTAGGTGTGCTGGGATCCTCGCTAGGAATGGGGGTAATGATCCACATTCTTTAAATTCAAGCTTAGATAGATCTTGGGAATCTTGGACAGAAAGACGAAGATTCAGTAGTGTTTGACGATCATACACTATTAGAGCGTTAATAAAACATACAAACAGTAAAAACATAAAGACTTTTGGAAAGAGCAGACGGCAAGCCACACACACCGGCGCCATCTTGTCTCATCCCATAAAGCAAAAGTATTATAGCATTATAAATACACCTATATAAAATGCTATGTGGCGCATGATGTGACAAGGTAGCAGTGCTTAATACTAATTCTAATGGCAATCATAATCAAAAGCGTATTTATTAGAATGTGAACATGTGTAAAAGTGGAACTGAGCAGTGAACTGCAGTGTCTACACTGCCTATTCCAGTACTTCTGGATTGCAAAGTGGTGTTTGTAATACAGAAATAATCATCCAGTATCTGTAATGCCCCTATGTCGTTATCCAATCAAATTTTCACAATAATTAATATGACCATTCTGTTATAGGTGAACAGCACAAAATTCTTCCTCTCTGTTTAACCCATTCATCAAGTGAAGGAGTGGGCAGCCAGAAACAAATGACCTAGGGGACAGTGTGTGGGAACGGCACCTCGCTCATTTTTTAAAAACATTACAGACAAAATTTGATCCTTCCCCATGACAATGATTCCAACCAAATCTAGTTCAAAGATCAGCAAAAGATTTCAAGAATTATGTCGTTTGAAATGAATGTCCAGCAAATGAGAAAGAGCAGTTAAAGGGGGATGGTTTACACACAAGTTTATCACAATATACATAAAAAATTTAAATGATTACATTGGGACGGAAGTGAGAACTGTAGGTTTGAACGCAAAATGACTTTAACAATCAGATGATACATGATACACTTAAGTCCTTGCCCAAGTGTAATGATTTTTGTTTGTTTCTTTCTTTCTAATAAAATGAACAGTAACATGTAACACACTACAGACATCTAAAGCACTTTACAAAATATAACACACTGATGCAGTCAGACAAGTGGTCTTAATTAACTTCACTTCACAATGAACACAATAGAGCCGCCTCTAGTGCAGTGTGTAATGGGAGATGGAGCAGACATGTGAGAAAGACGAAGCAAATTGGATTGTTTGTCTATACACAGTCTACAAAAAACACTTTAGTAGATTAATCAACTAAATGTGGTCAACATCCCTACATTAATTTATGTTAGGTTAGACCTTAATGTCAATTGTTGAAACCTCTATGCACTCCTAGTCTCAACAAAGACATTAAAATGTAAAAGTAAAATAAGAATGCTTAGCAGAATATGTATGGTATTGCTTTACATTTAGCAGTTACATTAAACAGATTGGTGCTATGCATTTGCATATATACATTAACATTAACATTAACTTTGTGTTCGATCAATTATCAACAGCTGTTCCTGTGTAATTTTACAAACTTTTACCCTTCAACTTGACAATGATCCCAACCATTCTTCAAAATTGAGCCAAACCTACTAGTGGTTCAAAGATCGGCAAAAGATTTTGAGAATTATGTTTTTTTTAATTAATGTCCAATAAATGAAAAAGCATTGTTCAAGGGAGGGTTTAGGCACAAGTTATGCTGCAAATAAACTTCCTTTAATACTTTGAGATCCATTTACCACACAGGGCCATTGTGTGCACAATTACTGATTGTCAGCCATCAGCCGTCATGCACAATTTGATAAGCGCAAATGACTCTATTCATTATTGGTCAGTTGCAGACCACAGGGACCATCTTTGACCTTATATTACTTGTGTGGTGGATCATCTCACAGCAGTAGATTGTCTGTGGTCTACCATAAATGTCCAGTAATATCCTGCCAGGATGGAGGTATACTGATGCACTCATCAATATTCATTGTTGTGGTTATGAGATTATATGAACTGTGAATATAATACGCTTTAATTTTATATTGAGATTCATTGGTGAGGTGAGACACTGAATGAAGAGGCAAATTCATCCCAAAAGGGATCTGCCAGATTGACATCAGGTGTCTGTGTATAACCTTAGAATTAACTTCACATTAAACTGATCTAACCATGTATGTACTACGATCACTTTGGACATAGGGAAGGACTTCCTCAGCCACATAGCTTGAACCATGTAAATATCTAAAATAACTTTGTATGATGCAATAGTATACTTCACTTGGGACTAAAAGTTGTACTCCAGACCCTAAAAACATTTAGAAGGTACAGGAGGTAGCTTTCTTCTGGCATCTGACAAACTCAATCAGTGTGTAGCAGCTTTCATTTCACAATAGCACGTATAGTCGACTGGGCACATCTTGCAGGGCAGAAATTTCATGAACTCTCCTGTGGTTAAGGTGTCATCCTATAACAGCACTATGTTTAAAAGTCACCTAACTTGACAGTTTCACCCATTCTACTGTCCCTGTTTTTCTACGGAGATAGTAAGTCTGTGTACTTAACTGTATAAAGCTGTTATCAATGGGTCTGGCCCGAAAAACTATTAGTATTTAGGACATATATACATTAGCGTGGTATTATTTGTGGTAATTATTTCTTCATTGGACACTGCAACCCTATTTTGGTAAAAAAACTGGTCAGTGGTCAGAATCTAAGCATTAAAGATGGGATAGAATAACGTAAACACAGATTGTGCATAACAGCAGCCTATTCAAGAACAAGATGGACTTGCATGGTGGGTGTTTATAATAAAGTAGCCAGTTAGTTCGGCTGCATATAGCCCATACAGATGGTGTACTCATCTTTCTGCAATGTATGCTCTTAATTTTTGCTCACAAAATGGACAATCCATCTCTCAGCCACATCTATGTTTTAAGTGCCAGCGCTGAGAATTATGTCCCAACTGAAAGCTATGGCACGATTCTTTGCAGGTCATTGACCAAAATTACTGAAAAGTTCATAACAGCAAACTGCCTCATTCATACTTCTTTAAACACGCTCTCATCTGTTTCTGCTTTCCTCTACAATGTCCTTTTCAGTAATTCTGCAAATGAACAGCTGTTATTAAATGAGCACATAAGCTTTTTAATCCATGGTTTATTCACAGGTAAAAAAAAACAACAAGAAATATATTTCACTGAAATGTCCCACTAGCAGCCCAATGGCATTTGTGAGCACCAAGGTGACCATTAAAATAATGAAAAATACACCATATCCTCCCAATTTCCTGGCATTTGCAGCACTATAGTAATGATTCAGAGTAGCAGGGCATGCCCATATCTCTCAGACAGCCAGCACCCTGCCAGCTTTTCTCATGCTCTGACCCCATGGCGGGCTGCTGGAAAAACCTCCTTTAGCTTCAGAATTAACTCTGAAAAGCTCCAGTGATGTGGCTGAGTGCTAAAAGCATCCAGACTCACTTTCTTAAGGCCTGTTTTATTGTGACATAATGATCTGACAAATATTAGGAAAAGACGGTTGAACTAAGAATTCTTCAAAAGGGATTTGAGGTATTTGGCTGCATGTCCTCACTTTACTGAAATTGCACATAGCCACTTTGTTATTGTACATAGATTTAGCTAGAATTAGTACTTTTTTCTTTAATCTTACTTAAAATAAGTTATTATTTATTAGTAATTTATAATTTTATATCTCTTGCATTTATATTTTTATAAAGGCACCATGGGGGGCTTGGGATGAAACATAGTGTGATACGCTGTATACTGGGTATATTGCTGTATCAACAATACAAATTTTTAATCTTGAATCTTGAATGTTAACTCCAACATTTGTCAACCTCAGAGCTATGAAGTCGTTAGGAGTGCTTTATATTGTACATTAAGCGGAATAACAGCTTTTGTCTCACACCATGAACTCCAGCACAAGCTGTTTATTTATTAGGACAAAAGACATTTGAAATCCAATGCAAAACACCACCAGTGGACTTAAACTGGCTTCCACTTCAGTATATTGGCAAGATAATATCTTCAACAATGCCAAATTGCTAAATAGGCTGTGCAAAAAAAAAGGTGCAAAAAGATTGGGTGTTATAATGGATATAGCATTTATAAAATTTCCAATTGTCTGAACTGTGGGCTGATGCACCTCCTACACAGTATGTGTACTAGGAAAAAGACTGTTGAGCTTAGTTATTTCTTTCCATATTCATTCTAACCTAGGTTGATCATTATTATTAGTTAGGCCATTTCCTTCATTTCATTAGAGCTGGACTTGGTGACAGCCAGTGGGGTGGCATTGACTAAACATATTGTTGCTGTTGTTAATGCTATGATTACTGTTTTCTCAGCTGGGGAGCAGCCGGGGTGATGAAATAGGACTTGTCTTGAGGGAATGAGGTGCAGGGCCTTAAAATGTCACAACACATTCCCAATTTCCAGCTGCAGTGCAAAGAGCTGAGAAAAGGTGAGTGGGCAATTAATCTTTACATGAGAAGATGAAACTGGGAGAGACGGTCAGTAGAGGGACAACTCAGAGACTATGGAGATTAAGGCCTCTCTTACCCTTACCATTAAATACTGTACGTTTGAGGCAGGTATATCTTAACAGCCTCATTCACAAAAGTCATTTATCTCTATGTAATTCTTTAACAAATCTGTGGTAAACAAAAAAGCCCCAGAGCCATGTAATACAGATAACCTCTGTTCTATGTACATTTCCACTATTCCCAAGTATATTACAAGGTCAGAACATACTGTATGTAATACAAGAAGGCAAATGCTTCTCGTGTAATTAACAGTGTGTTAAAGTAAATGTACTAGCATACAGCATTATTATAAATAACTTTACTGTAAAGCCAGCGACTCAAAACATCCCATATAATGTAAAGCCAGCGACTCAAATCATATCATGAGAAAGCATATGGGGGGATGTTGGCACAAGCATTATAACATTTTTGTTTACCACAGGGTGTGAAAGTGGTGATTTTTTTTAAGTGTGGAGAAAATGATGACAAACATTTTCCGAGGTAATATAATACAGCCACTTCAACATAAGCAAAATGATTTGACCCTCACTGAGTGGGTGTATGTAAAAAAGGTTTATGGTTATATCATCATAATCATAATAAAATAAGAATGAGGAGTTCAACAATGGCAACAACGACATTTATAATTATAATAATTATGAAAATGCCATAAATGTACAGACTGCCAAAGCCTGGTTCTGCATGCTGTTCTTTTAAACACTCAGCATACACACTAACATTGTCCTGTGAGGTATTAATGAAGCACCTCAATCAGTACCAATTGTGGTGATTCTTGAAGGTCTGCAACAAACATCAGTGGACCTCATAGTAGATACCAGCTTGAAAGCAAACAAAGAGAAAAAGTAATCTGTGGTTGAAATCAGACCCTCCTTTTTTCAGCGGGAACCTGCGGACGAGAAGCATGCAATTAAAACCACTAGTCCCCGCAGAACAAAACTCACTGATTAGCCTCCCGTGTCCCCTTTAATGAGAGACTAGAGCCCCCCTTCTCTCTTTCAATCTTTCTTCAACAATGCCAGGCCGAGTCTTTCATCAGCCCATCCCCTGGGTCTGACTCCTTAACATTTTCCTTAAACGCACAGAAAGAAGACGTGATTAAGCTCTATTTCCTCCTGAAAGCTTTGGAATAGGAAATGACAGCCCACATGGTAGAGACACTGATGTTCTTACGGCGGCCCTTCAAACATCAAAGTACAAAGCCCCCCCCCCAAAAAAAAATAAGCGTGGCGTCTTAGAAACCACTCAGCATTAACTTTGCTCAACAAAAAGCACGCAGAAATATTCAAGAGCACACACTGATTTCCAGCTGTTTTTGTTGCATTCTCTTTCCTTAGACCAGGCAAAATGACCAAAACACCTCCCTACAGCTAGCACACAAAAAGACTGAGAAACAACAGCCAACTCTGACCAATTCACCTCCCTTTTCTCCGTAAAAGCACAACAGGCCTCATCACTGGTGCCGTAATATCCAGGCTAAGGTGCCATTTCTTCTGGAGTGTGTCGCTGGAGGTCTGGGACAGCGCGGAGGAAGAATTGTGTTTTGGCCGGGGAGATGACGTGCCACTGGGTTAATGATACAAAGCGGGGAGCTGGGAAGGGAAAACAAAAGCTCGGGCCCGTGAGTGTTGGGCGCTCCTTGGCTTTCTAGAGTGGGTCTCATTACAGCGCCATTATCGCAGCCAGAACCCAATGCAGCTCACATAGTCCCTCACACAGCCCACTCCCCACTCCCCACTCCCTCAGCCTAGCCCTGGAGCCCTGGGTCAGAATGAATCTGCCAGGCAGAAACACATGTCCACTGCAGAGTTAACTCCATCACCCGCTGCTTGGAGAGAGAGTGGCCGGAAAGAACAGAGCAAATTATGTGCTGCGCAAAACCGCAGGTGCAGGCACGTGCCCTGGTATGTGGGATCTCATCTACTGAGCTGCGGCAAGTGACCGAAACCTACCAGTGGATTTCACTGGAAACTAATGCTTCAGTGATAAAGATTTACAGGATCATTCTGAACATTTTTAATGCTTTAGTTTAACTCTTAAAAAAAAAAATCTAACTAACCCTCACTTTCAGGTCATTTGAAGCAAAGGAACCTTTACATCTGAAAAAGTTTCACAAGATTAAAAATTTAAACAAAGATTTTAAATAAAAACACCAGCATTAAAGGATGCTGTCCTCTACAATTTCATTCTATAGGAAACATACTATAGGTTATACAAGCCTATTTATTTAAAGTAAACTGCTTATGTTTATTGCCAACTTTTGTCCTGTTGAAAGAGTACATTTTCAATAAAAAAGTTCATTTTCATAAATAAAAAAAGACGAATGCACAAATAAAACAATAACTAAAAAAAAAAACTTTATTTAGTATTCTGTTTCAGTCTTAAAATTAGGTTTCAGATTAAGCCAAGCATTCTAACTGAAATTAATGATGGCCAGTAATAACTCTAATATACTCACAGTCTTTCCTACAGAGGCATTGTGGGAGCTAATAGGGGTGCACTACACTAGTTTTCAGCTGCACCTTAAGCGGGAAATTTCATTTTCAGAACAGACACAGTTGTAAATGGCAGCAGAAGAAGAGGAATCATAGAAGGTAAGTTGAAAGTATATGAGGTCTACTGCCACAGCCACATGATGCAATGCAGTTTATGCAAACCAGAGCTGGCAGTATACTGACGATGTACAAAATGTTACAGTGAGCTGTCTATTAGAATGATTGAATCAAAACCCTAACTGAGAAGAGAAATACTGGATAATAATAAAATAAACAAAGTGTCTCTGCATCCAGGAACTTGAAGAGCAATTAAGTAACCGATATTAACTTTATGAACACCATGCAACTCAAAAGCTGTTTGTGTGAGAGGGAGAGCGAGATAGATAGATGGATAGAGAGAGAGAGAGAGAGAGAGAGAGAGAGAGAGAGCAAGAGAGAGAGAGAGAGAGAGAGAGAGGAAGAGAGAGATGGAGAGAAAGAGAGAGAGAGAGAGAGAGAGAGAGAAAGAGAGAGAAAGAGAAAGAGAGGGGTAGAGAGAGAGAAAGAGAGGGGGAGAAAGAGAAAGAGAGGGGTAGAGAAAGAGAGAGAAAGAGAGGGGTTGAGAGAGAGAAAGATTTCT
>JBBKCR010000018.1:11062274-11083643 GCA_037577295.1 Ladigesia roloffi
CTAAATTAATTTCTTACATTTAACTTTAAACCCACATAATAGCATATTATTTGATTCAACCTTACCTAAGGATCTATTATTAAGAAATCCCAGTGTAACATAATCACAAACAATCAAAACAGTGAATCAAATAGTTACATAATAAATCTTCATTCAAAAGAAATTAAAATAAAATATTCACTTAAGAATAAATGCTAATTTTTCCACATCAGGAGCCATTAGAGGAATGTTGTTTTACCACGGAGTATGAGGGACGAGTGCACTGAGGGCCTTACCGTTATCTGTGGCCACGAAGACTGCACTGTAGCGGTTGTTGTGGACATGGGGAGACTCGCGGTCCAGCGTGGCCGTGGTGTTGACAGTGCCTTTGACTGGGTTTACGCTTAGCCAGTTTGCTGGGTCTCTCTGCACTGCAAACCTGACAAAGACAGCATGAGAGAACAGAGGATTTACACATGATCGCACAGACAGCAGGCCCAGGGCCTTTTCATGGCTCACACAAATCAATATTACCTATAAAGAGACACTCTGGACAAAAATGAAAAATGTAAGCGTAGTTGTAAACACGCCCCAGCAGTCTCCAGAGTGAGATTTTCTGGTTTAAATACAAAGGAAACCCCATTTGGATGATGTGTCTTGAAGGTAGGAAGAACTTTTTTATGACTTTTTTACAACTGCTTTAGGGTGGGTTTTTAGTGCCGGGCTGTTATATTTTTCTTTTTGGCAGCTGGTGAAGATAGATGGAAAACTCATAACTAAATTACTGCTAGAGAGCAGATTATCTCATTGCAGCCATTTAACTGTAGCAACTGTCTTCACATCATCATTAAAAGAGAAAGAAAGGATTATTGTGACAGAATGGATTAAGTGACAGAAACAGCTCATCAGACGATGAGTACGACAGGAGAAGTTTAAAATGGGGCTGGTTTGCATGGTATCTGTCCATACAGACACCTGAACACAATTTGGCTCCTTATATGCTGCTAAAAGGTTAAATATTATGACAGCTTTTCTATCTGAGTTTGCTTGACGATTTTTGTAAGGATACTAATGCCAGCTTGACTGTATTAATTAGTCTGTAGATCACTGGTTTGGCCTACTGGTACAATTCCTTTGGGGCACTGGTTGAATTATGTGTGCGTAAAGCATGTTGGCCATTGTTGAAAAAAAAAACGGAATATTCTAAAATTAATCATATATAACCACGATTTGTGCAGTAAACTACTTCATCAGTAATTTGATCTATTGATCTATAATATCTATATCCATCTCTCTTACTCACCACAGCATTTTGTGTACACATCATTGTATATTTAGAATTTTATGAGTATTTATGGAGAGTTTGATTTGGAATTTTATGTTAACTTATTCTATATGATCTATACTATAATTGACACTGCTTGACCTATACTGAATAATATTTTGTGTAGGTGACTGATTATATATAAACTTGAACTTTGTGTCTGTATTTCTGTGCAGCAATTTACTCAACAAATTCTTTTTCACATTCTGAAGAGATATTTTGTGAGCAAAGCCTGACGCTTAAGTTTAATTTTGAAACTAGCATTAGCATAGAACCTCTCTTGCTAGCGTAAAGTCACTGATTTAACTTGCAAACAGTTTGCCAATTGGCATGTCCACTTCCTTCAACTGTATTTTTTCTGCTTTCACCCACAGAGTCATAAATACTTTTAGAAATCTATTTGAGATTACGTCACAGTTCGATGCAATTTGAGGTAGCTGTGTGATTCTATAGCTTAGATAAAGGAAAAACCAGTTAGATTCTCTCACTATCCTAGTAATTTGATATTTTCTGCCTGGTATGTTCATTTGGCACTTTTCTGACATGTATGCTTTGTGTATTTTAAGACCATCTCATGGTTTACCATATGACCATCATTTTTACATTATGCTAAACTCAGTTGAATTAATTACTAGCCAAGGAATGATGAGTGCATGGTGTTGTGGAGTATCTTTGTGCACTGTAGAAGTCAAGGCGAACCCTGGTGTTACTCTTACACAGTGGAAGCTGGGTGTTTAGAAACCGTTGTGATAAATGACTTGTGGAAAAGCCTCCAGGAGTAATGAGCTATTTAACAGTCGATGATATCTCAGGCATGACCTCTAGTGCATTGTGGAAGTATGTGTGTGTGTGAGGGTGTGGCAGTGCTTGCATTCTCATCTGGGCTTGTGTCAGTGGTTTCTGATTTACAGGGTCATTCAGAGACAAGCGCACAAAAGGAAATGTGGAGCACTTCTATTGCTCTCAGCAAAACCAGCAAGACTCTTTGAAAGTGAGAGACAAATGGGTAGCTTTAGCTTTCAAAAGCTTTAAGCTGTTATTTAGTGCCTACATCCTACGTTTATCCAGCATCCAGCCTGCTTACAATGTTTGTGTGGCTTTATGCATCAAAAACAACAAGATTTAATTCATACACATTTGTTCCCCAACTGCTCCTTATCCCCTTGGAAGGTCTTCCTGTGCTTTGTAGACACAGTTTCAGGAAAGCCTTCTTCTATTCCTGCATGACTGTCCCCCAGTGGAGAAAGCAAGCTCCATAAAGACATGTTTGGATGAGTTCAGTGTAGAAGAACTTGACCTGCCGCCATTGCAAAGCCTTCCAAGAAGAGTGGAAGCCTGACCAATTCCCCATTTAAATCTCTGTATTTCAATGCAATGTCTTCTAAGACCCCTTTGGTGTAGTGGTCAGGCGTCCCTGACAATTTCGTCCATATAAAAAAAAAAATATTCACAGATCGATATTGATTCTCGTAAAAAATATGATATAGATTCAAAAGTTTGTGGATCGATCTTTTCCTGTCGACTATGCACTAATTCTCGCAACCGCGCAAGTAAAGCTATAAAAAACATGATGCTCCACAACACATAGATCAATGGGGCAGATGGTGGCTCAGTGGTTAGGGCACCTGCCCTGTGATCAGAAAGTCATTGGTTTGATCCCCAAGATTGTTAGGCATCTTTGAGGTACTGAGCAAGCTCCCTGGGTGCCGAGTTCGTGGCTGCCCCTTGCTTCACTTGTTAAACAGGTTAAATGCAGAGGATGAATTTTGTGCTGTTCACACTGTGTGCAGTGGTATGTTCTTGTATGAACGACTGACCATTTTCACTGAGCTAGTGTTGATAGTATTTTATGTCTTTAACCAGTTGTGGTCATTGTAGTTTTTTTATTTTCATTCAACCAATTTTATGTTTACAGTTGTTCAACCATTTTTGTTGTTATCATTTCATTGTCAAATAGACATTTTCAAAGCAGGGCTACTAACTCTGTATTTGTTATGAACTGAAGAATGTTAATAAAACCTGGGAATTAATTTTCTTCCTAAATTCTATTAATTTTTGACTCTCCCTCTCGCTCTGTTCCTCATACAAACACTGTTACTGTCCACACTGTTATTCATGTGCAGAAGTTATTTTATTGTAAATAGACAATACTATAATGTTGGATTAGATGAATTATAAAATATTGGCATTATTGGCAAAGTCTACTGTCCACAGGTACAGTCAGTCAACAAAGGGATATCCTCCACTCAAGTAAATTTATAACCAAGCCAACCTAGTAATAACACAAAGAAATCTGTAAATAAATTGATATCGATATCGAACTGAATCAGATCGAGAACTGAATCGGATCATGACCTTGTGAATCGGAATCGGATCGATTCAGGAAATCGGCAACAATACCCAGGCCTACATATAGTGTATATGAATAACACCTGACTGGCTGCATCATTCAGAACATATTCTTGGCAGTGACACTCATAATACTTTGACCAGGGAGGGCTAGTCCACCTAGTAAATCCATATACAGACTGTATGGTCGGGAGATTGAGAAGCACTTGTTTACGCAGTATGAAAATTTAGTTCAAAAAAGTGAAAGAAAACTTACTTCCCCAGAGCTTTAGTTGAGGCGAATTCCTGTGCTTTTGTAACCCCTTCGTGATGTGCTCACTGAAGCATAGACAAACCGGAGAACAGTGAAACGTATCCGAGCCTATCAAGAGCTGCGCTGCGGCCTTTTACGTACTTTCGCCCGCTGTTTTAGCACGCAGGCTATAAGGAGCTATCAAGTTTTAGCACCAATATGAGCTTTCAGTTCACATTTTACAGTTGGATAGCCACGGTTTTTACCGCACAAAGATGCTGCTGTATCACTTCTCTCTGTATATATCTCTCTGACTCACCCACACAAACACGCAGACATGCATCACTAGCATATCCTCCTGAGACGGTCCCAGTGAGCATCTGAGGTGGGTGGGTGTATGAGTGAGGTGACACACCTCTCAGTGGTAGACAAATTGTCTCTGAGCTGAAACTCCTGGCCTAACAGAGCGAGACAAAGCCTTGGGAAATGGCTTTGTAATCAGCCTCCGCACTTAAGCCCACAACAAGAGAGATCTTTCTCTCAAAAACACACACATAGAGTGCTCCATCTCACTGTTTGCCCATAACTATCTTTTCTCTCGCTCTTTTGCTCTTGTCTGACACATACATACACACTTTTATGAAGTGGGAAAGATATCCCAGAACAAAACTAATAATGTCCAGTGTTATTAAATTCCTCATGAATATTTATTTAAAGTACATTAAAAAAAAATATATATATATATACACAATTACATTCCTAAGTTAATGTTATGTGTCTTTCCTCCAAAGGGGGCGCTCCACATAAATAATCACGTGTCCCCCAAGCCAAGCAGTATAGAGACCAATGATTCTTTACCTGGATGTAACAGGTCAGCTCATAATGAGTTATTTTGAAATCTTTCTGATAACACCCATTATCAACAAGTGATGAGTGCTGAAAGTATAACCACTTGATTATTGACTTTACCTAATATCTCTAAAAGTAACTTTACAGGAGGAGGAAAATGGTTCCTCCATTTTGGAGTTAGTGTTATGAGATTTCACTCAATTAATGTGAAGCAATGTTATATATATGTTAATATGGAGCATTGGCTCTCAGAAAACCTCTGCCACCTGGAGCAAGTCATTCAGTTACCTCATAAAAAAATCCAACCAAAAAACAATGTATACAAGATTAAACAATGCAGGCACATGCAGACTCGCACACACAAACATGCACGCATTGGGATTTAAACCCCAAATGCACTATGATATTACAGCTATGCAGCTCTCATAGACGATTAACCTTGCAATTTCTTCTATCTCTCAACAATAAAAACACATCTCGCACACGGCGTCTTGACTTATCAGCGTTTTATCCCAACACTTCCCTAGGAAATAAGCTCTTATGCATGAAGACAAGCTCATCTTTGGGAAACAAGCTAGCATGAGATTATCATCATGCTGCTCTGGGTACAAACGCCCTGCTTTCAAATTCAGATGCGCTGAACTGTTTGTAAAATCATTTGCTATTTGCTGATGAAAATCTCGCCGGTTCCAGAGTGAGTGGCAAAAGCTATAAAATGTAGTCTGCTGAAGCGGGTTCATTTTTATGTGGCTGGAGGACCGAAAAGGAAAATGATTTATACAGATGATGCTGGTTTCCAATGGATTGTGACTTTAAATCGAATTTGGAGAGAACAGTGAGGTAAACGGTCCTAGTAGGAACAGACACCCACACACATACCACCCGCCCCCAACACACACACACAAATAATCCTAACAATGACTCCTAACAGTGTATTATGTTCTTGCATTATATTCTCAACTAAGCCCCAGTCGCAAGAAATGCAATATGATCATGCAGAGCAGATACGGCACATAACCACGTTCTCTATTCCAATATAATTCCAAAACCCTTTTTATACTGGCTGATGCTAATATCAATCTGCTAAATTTGAAACCACTAGTTGACCCGTACCGCTTTGACGGACTCATAGGGATGTATTATCAGAGACACGGTTTTACAGAGCTTTACTCACAACGTGCTTGATTTGAGTGAATAATAAAGTCCTGCTCGGTGGTAGAGCTAGAATTTTTTACATGGGGTGACTGCTATTACCGGGGTCCACACACATGCGCACTGTACTCAAAGTTGAAATAATAAATTAAGGAATTCAAACGACATATTTTGAAAAACAATGCTGAACATTTTTGGGTGGCACCCGGAGTGGCCAATCGGCCACTGTTCCTGCCAGGGTAAACTGATGCTTATGAAGCCAATACTTCACAAAAGAGTGCGAGAGAGAGAGAAAGAGAGAGAGCGATAGTAGTAGATAGTAGAGTGTGAAAAATCTGGTATATAAAAATCACTCCATTGAAAGCAAAGAGCTGACCTGAGCCTGATATTGAAAGTGAGATTAAATAAAGTGTAATTCCAATAAAACATAATGAATTGTAATTGTAAGACAATCCAAATCCAAACAATCCAAATACAATAAACAACGTCCTGTATTTGTTATAGTATGTGTTGTCAATTGCTCCGTTTGTACTCTGATCGCTGTTTTGAATGGGTGCCATCTCTAATGCAGTGTTTAGCTTGTGTAACAGTAATAGAGAGGGCCTGGCAAACACACTGGATCATACTGTCCACGTGGAAGCTCTCACCAAGCTCAGCCCACCTCCCTGTGTACACACACTGCGCTCTACTCCATTAGCCTCCTCTCAAGGTCATTAGTGACTCATTAAAAAGACATTATGCAAATTGATATCTTATCTATATGGGATACAAGATAATTAGGCCCATCATAAATAAGCTGTCAAAGATATTTTCACATATTTGGAGATGTAATGCATGTGGTTTTAAACACGCTCATTGGATTCAGTCCCCCCCCCATGCACCTCCTTATGTACTGTACACAAACACACACCCTGTACATACAGACACACATACACACACACACATACACACACACACACCACACACACACAGGAAGACCTTGTGGCAAAAGTCATCTATACTTTTTGCTGGCCTAGTGAAAGATGTGGTGGAAAGGTGACTTGCCGGAGTTTTTGCTTGAGTGGTAGAATTTCTCGCTGTGCTGCAAGCCAAGTCTGGATATGACCCCCAAAACCCCAGAACTGCACATAATTCTCTTTCTATTTGACATTAGCTATGATGGCTCTCCCCTGAGAAAAGCCCACAGGCAAAGAATAAAAAAGGGTGCTGTTACTCATGAATCAGTTTGTGCTTGTTTGTGTGTGTATGTGTGAGTGTATGTGTGTGTTTTTGTGGGTCTGTGTGTGTGATCCAGAGAAAGCGAGAGAGAGAGAACGAATGAGAGAAAGCCCTATTAATCTTATTACAACAGAAATGTTATTGCTTTCCTTCATTTTTGTATTAAGAAATTGTGTGTAACAGTCAGGTACTCTAGGGCATATGTGTAGTTTCAGTTATTCAAGCAGTCCAGCCTGCCGTAAACTGTGTTGTGACAGTCCCCTTATAGTTACTGCCTGACACAGCATGAGATTCCACAAAGGAAATCCTGGCCAAATGCTGTGGCAGACTGTGCAAAATCACTTATGCTCCTATGTGGTAAAAGACAAAAAAGGATGATTCTGTTTGTGCTTATATTGAATTTTTTTTTTGCTGGGAAAACCAGGCTGGTGCAACCTGGGGAAACCCTTAGCATAATACTGCAATGGTTTGGTCTAAACACATAATGTAAAAATGAAAAATAATGAGAGCTTGGAGGCTTTTATGCCTAAAGAAAAATGGGTATAAAGGAATTCCCCTTTCTCCCAGTGTGTAGGCTATTTTTCTGACCACAGTAAAGTAACTATGGATTGAAAGTAGCTAAGGTTAGCCACTCTATATCTGACCTGAAGACAGGCTGATGGAAAGTAAGCAAATATAATATGCAAGCAAACTGTTTTTTCCTCACCAACATTACCACCTCTGCTTACTTTCTCTCCCACCAACACAAACATCATTCCATGGCACATCAAATTGATTGTGTTAATTGTAGAAATAAAAAAATGTAAAGATTCAAACACCAGTTCATGGTCAGATAATTCTTTCGTCTTTTGGGATTATCTGCACTAGCATTCTTATGGTATATTTGCTGTTTGAAAATAAAAAGTTCTACACCATTCTTTCATTATATACACAATGTACCAGGATGTTATGGTGTGCAGCACATTTAATTACTCAATTTAGTTAATTTAATTAGTAAACTAATACAATTTGTGTGTGTTGCAGACATGCCAGAAACACACTAGTGATGAAAACTGTAGTGAATATACAGGAGAAGAGAACAGAAATCAAATGATCATATGATCTGGAAATACAACATGAGATGAAACCAGCTTCACTGAAAGATGTGACTTACAGCCTCGTAAGCTGTAGAATGCAAATTGATCAATCACATTCCATTGTCACCACAACAGAAACAAGACAGTGTGGAAAAATGTGCACCAGTCAGCAAATGTGTGACAATTTATAAAGAAAGTTCAGCAATTAAAAATGGGATAGCATGAATCAGTTTCACATCTGTCTGCTTATGTTCAAGAGAGTGGAAACACAGCCAGGTCCAGAGTCACCTGAGACTAACCGCAAGACAAAGATAGAATCTTCTGCATACCACAAAATGTGTTATATGCCACTTGCCATCAGCAGCCAACCATTAGTAAGTCTTACCTATTTTTTGGATGACTGGTCCCCTAATAAAAATTAACAGTGCAAACCACAACCATACACACTCACACACACACACACACACAGGGGGTATAAAAATAAACAATCGAGTGGAGAAAAAGACAGCATGTCTCCCTCCAAACTCATTTCTTACACCCCACCATTCCTGCCAATCGGATATGAGGGACATGCTCTGCCTTCATGCCGGCTCTTTCATTAAGCTTTTCTTTCCGGTTATGTATTTTCATGCTGTGTCAGGCACAAAGAAGGCCCAGGGGTGTGACGCATGTTCACGGTGGTGCAGGCGCGGCAGCAGCACTGGGACTGTGGGGCTTTTCTCCACACTGAGTCCTAATGGAGAACCTGCGGCATGGAGACAGGAGGCTCTAGCTGCTTTACAAATGACTTCTAATCCTCACAGCCAGGCTAAGCTGCAGCAATCACACAAAAATGGGCACGAACATTAGTATGGAGGTATGGGGCCTTTGTGTCCTAACACACATATAGCACCACACATCAACCCACATCCAGATGTGTATACATTAACGGAGCCTTCTACAGAGACCTTTCCGCATACTCCGTTGACCCACAAAGCCCATCGGCAATCAGCTGAACAGCCTGTCAGGATCTTCATGAGCAAGCAGGCGTCTGCTGGGGGAGACACGCTAAAGCTAACAGCTTTCTCTGTCAGAACACCTCTCAACGCAACAGATGGGTTTGAGGGCAGCCATTAGGATATTGGCCTCGGACATTGAAATTCTACTGTAGTCCCCTGTGCTACTCCAATCAGAATTCTCTGGTGGGTGCGGATGCACAAGGAAGAGAGGAAAAGTGAGATAACTTTCAAGATGGAGAATGAATGAAGAGCGCCTCATCTTCCACCTTCTCCACCGTCAGCGCTCCTATTTCTCACCATGTCTGTCCTTGTGCCTCGATTTCCTTTCATTTCATTCACACAAGCAGCAGCTGTGGTTAATATTCTGAGTCTTTTAGCTCATAAAGCAACTGCAATTTATTCTTGTTTTGGATGTATATACCATTTCAGTGCAAGAAAGTAAAGTTCCAATACAATACAGTTTTATTTGGCGGTAACCCTTTAGTTAGATATCCCACTGTAGATGCTTTATAGATGCTTAACTACCTTTAACTTGCACTGTTTAATTAAAAAATTAAAGACCAATTTTTTCTTGAAATAAGATTTAAAAATGATTTTGTACTTTTATCTTCACATATGTAACTGGGTGAACTATTTACACAGCAGTGAAACATAAATAAGACCAATTTTTTACATCTGAATACAGCCAACGAGTGCATGAGTATTTTACTGAATATTACCACTGTCAAGCGTAGTCCTAAAATCAACTGAACTGCCTGTGGATTAATGCATTGATGCACTTTCTTTCCCCAGCTGAAGTTAACATTCATTTGGTCTTTTCCAAGGTCAGTGCCCATCAAGACAGTTTGATGGAACGTTTGTGTGGAGTAATCAGGAAGCTCTGCCCTGTCTGCTGGCACTGCTGGACATCCTTCTTGTACACAGATGTGTCTCAATGCTGAACAAATTGCCACTGTCACACCTGCGCATGGTGTTTCATATGGCCAGAAAGAGCCATACAAAGGAAATAAACGTGACGGACAGGCAGGGAAATATAAACGCAGTGAGACGTTCCATCAATCTGCAGGTAGCTCAGCTTCAGAGGGATTCAGAGTCCGAACGCAGGAATGCCTGTCTATTAACTTCTCGTTAAAGTTCGCACTGTCACACACTGTCCATCCATCTCACTCTGGTCAGCGACCTCCTGACAGGCTTCATACACACATCCGTCAATGTTGACTGAAACAGGTGGACGGCATGATGTGATGTTGAAAGCTGCTCGGGAAAACAAAGAACTAAAGATGCATTGATGAAATCCTTTAAACATTCAGAATGGAGAGTGATCTCTTTATAAACACATTAATATAACTAAATGGGGAATTTAATGAATCTGCACTCAAATACAAAGACTATATTCTAATCACTATTCTAGTGTGGAAAAGACTTTCCACAAACTGTGTCCACAAAGTTGGGAACCTGGCATCATGCAAAAAGGTTTGGTATGCTGAGGCATTTAGATCGCCCTCGCTGAATGTAAGGGGACACCTAAACGCAATAAATGAGACGTGTGTCACAACACTTTTGTCTGTCCCTAGTACAGCAACAGGGTCACATTACAGAACAAAAACTTAAACTGTTAAATAATACTGTACTTTTAGGGGCAATTGTTACTTTATTCATATAATATTGAAATTGATTACTTGTACTTTTTTACTTCATTATATCTACTCCCTCCATTTTCCCAAACCTCAAGATCCAGGGGGGTTTCTTGTTTTATCTTAACCAATCTTTCAAATTGTAATTTGTTTAATAGAGCATCAAAACCAAATAAAGATGTAAAATAAATCAAAAGGCTAATGTATTTTCATGTGAGACCCACAATTACCCATTCTCTTCTGCATCATGTAATTTATCAAAACAATAACTGGACTATTGGTATACATGTTTATGTGTATCAGAAAAATATGCTGAATTGAATATCAAAAAAGAAAATGAACTATGTTCAGAAAACACATACTTACATTATGTATGTTATTAACTGTGTATTCCTGTGGTAAAGCGTGTTTAAAGACTTTGAGCAGGGTAGACTTCTCCTGGTAGCTCATTTTAAGTGAAGTGCTTCGTTTAAAAAACATTTAAGGCATACAAAATTAAAAGCCTAGCAATTTTAAAAGAAAAACCCAGTTGGTATCAATGTTTCAGTTTCAGCTTATTGAAGATTAGAGATGCTTCCTGAATATGGGATATGATTTAACATCAGGATGAAAAAAAATGAATAAAATGCCATTTCTAATAAAAAAATTACTTTGAATCGTGATACCGATATTTTTTGCCCCTTATTTTCAACTCTACTTGGGTACGTATTGTCATTTAGTTTTTCCTGTACTGTTCAGAGAACAATTACTTTAGCTACACTGACATACTACTGCACTGCAATCAGGTAGCATTATTTAATGACATAATGTCTCATTACATTACGTTCACACTATATATCCTGTATCTACAGATACAAACAAAAGCAATTAACCTGCATGTGGCCCAGCGCCAAGCATTTTATCCAGCACATATTCCTGAAAGCAAAGATGGGGTGGGCTCAGCAAAGTTTACTGAGCCACAGAGGACTGTGGAGCATGTTTTGAGATGAGTGTTCATTCAATTACAGTAAGCTTAAGGAAAGAGAGCAGAAGCACTGAACTCATTAAATCTCCCAAGTGCAAAATCAGCGCAAAGAGTAAATACACAAAGATTCTGACGTGCAGATATACAAACATGCCAGTGCGTTTGCAGCTGCACCTAAACACATCGCAAGTCCAAATATCTTTATTATAATTCAACATGTTGGAACATGGAAGAATGAAATTTGTTTCTCAGAACCAGCAGTGTACAAAATCTCAAGTAGCCAGTGCTTGAAGTCGGCCGGAACGCAGCAGAAACCAGCTCCGGAACTTCTGTATTTTCGTCTTTTGGGTTCCGCCACTTTTTACTGCGTTTCGATACTTACTGAAAATTTCCTGCACTTATTTTTTCCACTTCAAGCACAGCTAATAGCAATAAAAAAGTGCAAAAAAGTGCAAAGTACAGTACATGTGCATGTGCAAAGAACAGCTTCAGGTACTTAAGTTCCACAGAGTTGTAGCTTATTGTGCCCTGTTTATTTTGTAGGTAACATGCTAAATGCCGGAAACTGATTAGCCACTGCACCGCCATGTTTAACGCTCTTATACTGCTCTTTACCACTCTCCTACTGTGCTTTGTGTGTCAGCTTCCCAGATAAATTCCAAACTGTAGAATTGAGGTAATAGAAAGCATAGCATGCAATTAATTTCCATAAATTATCATGCATCAGCAATGCAACACATAAAATCAGATTTATTATCATAATAAGGCACAAAAAGCTGCTCTTTGCATCAGTTGAAAATCATAACCCCATAATTAACACAGAGAAAAGCAATTTATCTCAGCTTCGCCGAGGCCACGCCACTCCAGCTATTTCCTCTTGGCACCTTTTGGATTGTTTTAATTATCTCAGCTCATCATGAATGTCAAAGTCTCCTACGCTCTCTGCTCCACACACTGATATACAGTACAGTAAATAGCACCATCCCATGAGTAGAACTTGTATTGCATCTGAATACATCACAACTCCGAGCCCCAGGGCTAAAACTTGCTTTACTTTGTGTAAATGTCAGTATCCTGTTTTTTAAATAGCCTTCATCTGCTGTTCTGAGGGTCTGTTCTTGTGATACTAGAAGCTTTTGGTTCTTTTTCGTTTTATATCAGACCCATGGTGTAGGCAGAGGCACACATACAGCCCCCCCCCCCCCATCTTTCTCTCTCTCTCTCTCTCTCTCTCTCTCTCTGTATCTGTATCCAGTTAGAAATCCTCAAGTCAGCAAACTCAGTGTGAAGTAATGTGAGGCACCTCTTGCTGGTGAGGCATATGTAGTGCATTCGGCGAGCAAACTGCTGCTCTACTGCTGACATGTGGAAATGTATGTGGTAATGAGACAGGAACCCGAGGCCAAACTACACTGACAGGTGGGTGAGCAAACAAGTCTTATTTCCTGTATTTTTTATAACTCTGATAAAAAAAAACACCTGCTCCCATTAACTGGGTGCATTTTAACATTTTCACCTACATTACAAGGTTAACTATACAGGCATTATCTCATGCTACTGTAGTGGATGGTGAAGCTGCAGTGTAATAATTTTTGTTCTTTTGTTTTTTATTATTTTTCATTATTACTAAGCAGCAATAAACTGTTAAAATCAGTTAACACATGCAACTTTAATACTTTGAACAATGTGTCCAAATACAGTATAGGAGATATCAAAGAATTAATTATATCAATGAATAAAATCAGATTCAAACACAATATTTGATAGAACCTGACACTATAGTGCAAAACAAACTAAGAAGAAACCCAGTTAACAGCTCAATGTCTCTCAAGATATCTTGTCCGAACTGACCAATATATCAGTCCTCTTCTCAATACAACATATTAAGTGTGAAATGGTAACATACAGCACAAACATCCATTTCTTTAGATTAATTTAAAAAAAGATTTTAAAACACCCTTGAACAGCCACATGGCATGCAGAGAAGAATGTCTCTACAAGCTGAGGACTGCAGAGAGCCTGTCTGTCTCTCCAGCAGTACCTGGTCTTTATTCTACTGCTGTCAAACTGCTGCATCACAGAGTGATGACTCTGAGCCCTACTCATTGTCTCCTCTCCTCTTTTTCCTTTTCATCACTCAGAGCAGCAGAGAAAGGTGGGGCCATTTACTGCTCGGATATTGTTCAGTTCCTGGAATTACAGAAGTTGCCTTAGGTGCTGCCAGTGAGTTGTGTGGTAAGAGATTCTCCATTCATTAAAGAAAATCATCTGTGTAGCTCATTATTAAAAAGGGTGATGTGTCCTCAAGGCATGAATGTGCATCAGCGTGAGGAGATGCATATAAACACAAACAGGCATGCACACACAGGAGAGGCAGAGAAAAGCAGAGAGGTGGGACTAGCTAAGTGGATTGTTGGAGAAATATACCAATTATTTTGACCATGAATTGAGTAATTCATGTACAATTGTGAAACACGATTGAACTCAATCTAAGTGTAGCATTGGAAAAAAATTAATACCAATAACACTAATAACAAAATACATATGATATGGCTGTAGTGTGTTTTTAAGAGCAATAGGAGCATTCAAAATGTTCATAATCACCAAACTGACACCTGATTTTTATAATTGACTAATCAAACGCAATTGAGTAATCATGTCCGCCCTAAAACAGCATGATTGAAAAGATGATATGGCACGATATTTCAGTGTGGATGATAGGAAAACAAATGAGAAGCGTTCCCATTAAAGATGTTGATTACAGCCCACATAAGGGAATGTCATCATTTGAATTCAAAAGTTGTGGAGTTCTGTAAATGAAAAGCGAGGGAGCTCCCACCAGCAGCTAATGAACGTGCAAACATAGGAAAGAAATGGAGGAAGAGGAATACAAGGAGGACTAAGTGACATATCATAAAGGTCAAGGAGGGAAAGAGCAAAAAGGAGAGCGATTTTAATATCAAACGAGATTTCAACATGCTCTGAATTTCATTAGTTTGATATCTCTCCCAGAGAACTAACCGTGCACCCAGAGATGCTGACAACGTCCAGAGGCAATCAAACAGGGAAGAATTTAAAGGGGAACACCTTTGCTCTGTTTGATTACTGCCTGACTCTCTGTTTACATATAACCCACTGTCTGCTAATGGTTGAGTTGCATATGGAATTTGCAGAGCCAAAGGAATATGCATAAGGTATGCAGACTGCATCAGTACCTAAACATGCATACACGCATGATCCATTAACCCATATTTACACGTGTGCAAATACTTACATTTATACATGCAGAAACACACAGGCCATTTCCCAGTGTGGAGAATGGCAAGATACACTTCAATTGCTTTCCTTTGCCATCACTACTCAGCTTGCACTTTCACATTTGTCTTCACTGTAACTGATATTAACAAATAAAACATATATAATACACCTAACAGCCTTAATGCAATTTTAGTTTAAATAAAAATAAAATAAAAGTTTCAGAATGTGTGCCCATGGCAGGGAATATTTATTTGTCTCACTATGAAAAGTACAGCTATGTGGTATATGGTATATAATGAAAACCATTATAGAAAACTTGACCTGAACTGATACATTCTCGAGGGAAAACCCAAGAATCGCGAACACTACTGAGTATTTGACTTATACTTGAGTGCATGCAAATAATGAATGTGAACTATATTTAGGCTGTGACTGACATTTTACAAGACCATGAGAACAAAAGAACAGAGGAAAGCAAGCACCTGTACTCACACAGATTTAAAAGGCACCTTTCCTCTGTACCAAATCCTTTTAGCTTTAGAGAACTGGAACTGTTCCTTTTCCACCGGCCTTTGGTCCAGTAACAAAAATTTAAATGATAGTACCAGCTAAGTAACAACTAAGGGTTCTTGAGGGTGCTCCTCTTTGTCTTACAGTTTGATAACAATTGATCAAATTCTAAGTACTATTATGTTACTCTATTTACTAATATTTTTTCATTTTTATCTTACACTGTAAAGAGATTTGCTGAATGAAGTGGCCTAAGAAGTGTGTACTGGCAATAATAGAATGAATGCTAATCTCTTGCTACTGTTTATTGCTCATCAGAGAAAAACTGTACAATCTTCTACACGTAATTCTAGGTAAATGCAGATATTTGAGTGTGTGAGTGCAGAAAAGTGCTAAGAAAACCCGAACAGTAAAGTATTCACTGCTTTTTGTTGCAATTCCTGCTCACAACACTGAAAAGACATTTTGGCACTGAGGAAACCAAGCGCTTCAGGTGTTATTTTGTCCCATGTGTCCATGCGGGTTGTTGTTGTTGCATTTTTCATTTAAAAATTCTCCCCACATTCTCTTTAGGGGACAGGACAGGTCAGGACTGCATTTGCATTTTCAATACCATCCCAGCTTTCTCTGATTTGGAGTATATTGAAAGATAAGAGCCTAAGGCAGTGGAAATGCCCCAAAGCAACACTGCACTTATGCCTTTACTTCTTTAAAATATGTTTTCGGTTATATACACTGCTGGGTCTCTTTAAGTGCAATAAGGACTTCCTGGAGAGAGAAGAAATCTCTCAGCAAGTACTTTTAAGATCTAAAAAGCAAGCCCATATTATCTATTAACATTTCAAATCCATAATTCTTTGTTTGCATCACTGCTGTTTGCACCTCAAAAAGAACAATAACAAAAAACAGTCGAGAAAGTCATGTCTCGAAAATTTTTTATCACAGGCATTTATCATTTGTTTCGGGCCTGAGTCTGGTGCAATAGTGATGTGATTAATGGCCGTTCTGTCAAATGTCTTTACACCATTTAAACAAGAGTGATCATTGTTCATCAGGATTCATCATGAGAGCTTAAAAATTACTTGCGCCGATCTAGGTCTAGCGTGCACACATATTCATTAGAATATGAATCACCACAACATACTCTATAATATGGTCAACTGAGAGGCTTTATATAAGACTTGCAGTTTTAATGGTATTGTAACTTCAAAACATGATTCACTTTGTGATCTCCAACACGGTGTCGCTAGAATTCTTTCATTTCTCACTCACTCATAACCCTCTCTTCCATCTTTTTTCAGTGCTTTTAACTTCCCCTTGGCCAGAAAAGGGAACAGGCTCTGAATTATGAATCATGGAGACTATTTCCAACCTCATTTCTCCCAAGCAAGAGATCAGTTCAAAGATGTCCTTAAAGTGAGGCTGGACCGGCATTCACACAATAATCCACAGCAGAGTGGAAATTTCCAGCACCTTTTGAGCTGCTTGACCCAAATTGTCTGAATAAACATCAAGACTGACCGTACAGTGAAAAGGTCCAGAATATGTCATGTTCTATTGTGTGCTGTAATGATCTATGTCTCAATGTGAAATTCATTGAAATAAATGATAAGAAAGTAGTTTAATTTTGTAGATTAAGTGGATTAAGTTCTAGAATCCCTTTTCCTGAAGACCCACCTCTATAAGGAGCACCTAGAGGACCAACTAGTCAAATATTCTCCTATATATTAGGGGTGTGCAAAGTGGCCGCTATTTGTATTTAAAAAAAAAGAAAATTATTCATATTCGTATTTGTATTTGTATTCGAGTAAAATTCATAATGCAGCTCTCAAACTCCGGGCATTATAACGGCCCACATATTAAAAAATTGTCGGGTTTAAAATTACAGTTAATGTGTCGAGCTGGGCTGTGCTCGGATACAAGGCTCGGGTCAGTTTGGGTTTAATTTTAAGCAGAGTATCTACTCCTAAACGTTTTTGTTCACAAAAACATGACCACATGATTGTTACAGTAAACTACTGAAAACAAAGTAATAACAGTAAACTTCCATAAGCCAACATGCAAAATATTACCATTAAAACATACATCAGGTTGTGATCAACAGGTGACCTTATAGTTACCAATATAAACACTATTAATTGGTAAGCACAAGCTATCAAATTCTTCTTCTTCTTCTTCTTCTTCTTCTTCTTCTTCTTCTTCTTCTTATTATTATTATTACTATTATTATTATTGTTACTATTGTGATCATGTTTCAGTTTTTTACCATCTTTCTTTGTCTAACAGTGTAAGGTGAAGGCCACACATCTACCATAACCTGGCAATCAAACATCACTGCGTAGAAGTGACATATGAACAATGTCAGATTTCATTTTACTCATTTGGGTTAGAAACACACACTATTTTATGGTTACAAAATAAAGAGTTACTGGAATGCAAAAGCTAGAATTAAGGTCAGTTCTAATAAAGAAGGGAGTCAGGTAAAGTGGAAGAATAATGTGTCCTGTCTTCCTGAGATAGAGGAGGTTGCATTTTATCGTGCACACACTATTAAAGCAGAAGAAAGAGTCTGCCTCATGTCATCCAGAGTGAAGTCTTCTGGGGTGATGGAGCACCATCTTTGGAAGCAATTGGAGTTGGGCTGGGGATCTTGAATTAATTATCCAACATTAGTATATAACCTCACAAATGCTCAAATAGATAAATACAGTTAGGTCTTAGAGTTCACTACTCATCTAGGAAGGCTAGGCAAGAGTTCTGCTATTGCAGCAAGGGGAGACAAACTCCCTTCTAATATACTTGACTGCAGAAAATAGCTGGATGAGCCGGTGCCTACAAAGGCTTGGACACATAAAGGTTAGATGAATGAGTGTAGTGAAAAATGTGCCTTGAGGCAACAATGATAAAATGGTCAGACAAATGTTATTTTACACCAAACAATCTTCAGGGCTGTGATTCAACTCCAGATAAATAATCTCTGATCCTGAGAGCTGTTGTCATGTTATGCTGTTGGTTGGCCTCTGCATCAGTTTCCCAGCAGCACACCTTTGAAAACTTACCACAGATTTTTTAAAGCAGATATAGATCTAAACTATATCAGTTCCCACTAGTTGCTCAAAGGAATCTGGAATTACATTGTCTATATCTGCACTCATTTACAGTAGAAACACTTTGCATTCTTCCATGCACATGACCACTGTAACAGGCTGATATAAAATATATGAATATATTATATTAAATATATTACATACACAAATATGCCTTCCTCATAAATTGCACAATATATCTTGTTTGCACAATACATCAATCAGAGAACGTTGATATGCTTTGTGCAGCAAATAAAACTTCAAATCGTTTTGGGTCATCTCCCACCACAACAACACAACGCAGAAGTTCATCCCCGGTAACGCCTCTAAACTGTGCATTTAGCCTTGTGCTACAGTTTCATACATAAAACATGCACTGAATCACAAAAAGCTTTGTGTATCTGGCCCATGTAATGCAGCCCAATGGGGAAAATACAAATTCTCTTCAAGCATTGCTGGCATGACCTTGGCTTTAATGAGGTTAGAAATCAACAGACCACCACAATTTACAGAACCTGGTGGTTTATGATCTATACTAATTGGATCATGCCCTTCCTATGTAATTTTACGCACAATCTGCTCATATGTGCAAGTCCCTATCTTTTTCTGCCACCGCAACCCCAAGTCAGCTTGTACCCACTGAGCACGGCTAAAATTCAGATCATGCCTCTATATTTGTGATTTCCCAGAGGCTAACTCTGATGCACAGCTCACCTTATCCAAAGCAAGTTTGACAGCACAGAACAAAAGGGCTGGAAGAGAAGAAAACACTCTGAAGACCTTTTCAGCAAACATGTCAGAGCTAAAAAAAAAAAACATGTGTGGACTTAGACATCTGCATTACTGGCCTGGAGGAACACTGCAAAAGCTCCATGTACTATAACTTATTTTCTACATAAAAAGATTCTGCAGGTGGATTTGTAATGTGTATGTGCATGAAAAAAAAATACAGAAATATGAGGGACTTTTCTTTGTTTACACACATTACTTTTATAGGACTGCTAGCCCACATTCTGGAAGCCCATGTTCGTTTTAGCGATTCATATTCAAATCTAGTGTCTCTGGTTGAAAGTGCTTGCTCTTCACTTATTTGGTTAACATGTATGTGAGGTAATAATATACACATCTAAAAGTAAATGTCACAAAGAGCCAACAAGAGAGAGAAAAAACAAGCTTTCAGCGAGATTACACCATGTCAAACAAACATATCAAATGTCAACCAGGGTATAATCACAATTTCTTTGAAGGTACTTTCCTCCCATGTTCTCAGAATATCAAACAATGACTCCCAATAAGTAAGCCTTTTCAATCCTTCTCTGCACACCAAACTGGATATCTCTCATCCTTGAGGATTTAGAATGAATACTGTATGCTAGCAGGCAATGACTAACTCATACTGCTCATACATAAAAAAAAAAAAATCTAAAAAATCTCTCCTGTCTGTTCATGTGGAACATATTCATTTTTCAGTAACCCTAATCTCAAATACTGCTCTCTTATCTGGGCTGTTAATTACATATCTTTGAAAACTAGTCTCCTGGAGCGTTATCAGAGGACAAGAGCCGAATCAGAATCAGACAGAATAATATAAACCTACTTCCTTCTGCACTGTTCCTTCTTACTGTTTCAAATCTGTAAAATAACCCCACTTGGTTCATGCCTTTAAATAGTTTTATAGAATGTTTTTTGTTTAATATTTGTCTTCAATTTTGCTCCCTTTTTCCATCTTCTCTCCATTTCTTACAGTTAAACTTGCAGTTTTTGTTACTATAGAATTTTATGTGTTTTAAAGTATATGTAATCTAAATGGCTGCCTTGTATTTTCCTTACTCAAAAAGCAATCCCGGCAGGAATAGCATACATGGCTAGTTTTAGCTTTTTTTTTATTGCTATTCATGAAATTGCTATTCATGAAATTCATGAATATCAAATTGAGTCATTTTTTGCCTTTTCTATATATGAACCATAGGTTTTCAGTAAGAATTGTGTAACATTTTTTAAACACTACATCAGTTTCTATGTCAGACCCCTGACTGCGTCTCGTCCTCCCATCCCAAAGACATTCTCAAAATCCGGATCACTGGACTACTGAGCCGGTCATTTGTTTGATTTGGTTTGTCTGTTCACTCATGTGGTCTCATGTGGCTACTCTTTCACTGGTCATAGTTTGTTCCTGTTTCCTTTGAAATTTCTACAGATGGGTGAGCATGCTTGATTTATCCACTCTTTCACGTTTTTATCCCACACTCTTTAAAACCAATGACCTTTTCATTAAAACAAGTATTTGTGCCGGGCCCTTGCACCTACAATTGCATGTCTCAAGTAGAGCCATGCCACTCTTTTCCCATGCCTGGTGCTTTCTGAATGTGTAAAAATCTAAATTTGAAAAATGGTTAAATCTAAACGAAATGGACAAAAGTATTGGTGGTTGAGCTTCTGTGCAGACCAGTCAGGTTCTTCCATGGCAAACTCATCCAACTGTGTCTTTACGGAGCTTGCTTTGTGCACAGTGGCACAGACCTGTGGTAATAGAAAAGGTTCTTCCACAAACTGGGTCCACAAAGTTAGAAGTATTGCTTTGTTCAAAATGTCAAAATGTCTTTTTTACCTTCTATTACAGGTGTGGTCTTGTGTCAAGATTGTTGTTGTAGTTAGGTATCAGCGACGGTGTTGATCAGGTGTACTGAGCTACAGTACCTTAGGTGATTGGTGGATGTTGACTTAAATCTTGCTCTACAGG
>JBBKCR010000018.1:11118419-11130390 GCA_037577295.1 Ladigesia roloffi
CACACAGAACACCGTTACACACACACACACACACACACACACACACACACACAAACAAACACACAGTGATGTGCAGCACACTACCTACAGGGCAAACCCTGATCATTATTTCGCAATTATTTTAAAGGGAAATAGCAAAGGTCAGCGAGGATAAGCATGTGTTTGTGTGGTGCTGTCCATCACCTGAGAATGTGTGAATCAAATCTGTCACTGTGCCACTTGTCTGATAGAAGTGATGGATGCCCTGCCAGCTTTTACTCTGTGTATCTGTGGAAAAAGCTCTGGGCGGACTAAGGAGGTAGAGGAATAGATGTGTGTATGTGTGTGTGTGTGTGTGTGTGTGTGTGTGTTTGTGTGTGACTGACAGCTTGGTGAAGGTCTCTGACAGCAAGCCAAACAGCAGGCTTACAGCAGTGATGAGGCAGTTTTGAGAATCATTAACAGCTCCACTGATAAAATAAGGCCAGCAAATTTAGATCTGTTAGATCTGATATAAAATAGGCTCCATCCTTGAGAAAAGCATGCTAAAAAAACACATACTAAAAATTAAGTGCATGTTTTAGATGTGTCTCATTCACTGAGGCTTTCTTGTTTGCTGCATCGATTTTTACTTCACCCAACTTGGCCATATAACACGTTCATAGCTCAGATCATTTTAGTGATTGACATGGTCATTGCATAACATTCAAATTGTTTGTCTTTGGTTGCTTTTTCAGTTTGCTTCACGTCTCTGTCCATCTGCACTGTGAAGCGCTGTCCAATGAGTTCTGAAGCATTTGGCTGAATATTAGCAGATAATATTGCCCGAAACACTTCAGAATTCATCTTGCTGATTTTGTCAGCAGTCACATCATCAGTAAATACAATGGAACCAGTTCCATTGGCAGCCATACATGCTCACGCCATGACACTACCACCACCATGTTTCACTGATAAGGTGGTTTGTTTTGGATTGTGAGCAGATACTTTTATTTGCCAATGTCTTCTCTACCCATCACGCTGGTACAAGTTGATCTTTGTCTTATCTGTCCATAGGATGTTGTTCCAGAACTGTAAAGGTTTTTTTTTAGATTTTGTTCAACAAACTCTAATCTGGCCTTCCAGGTTTTGAGGCTCACTAATGGTTACATATTGTGGTGAACCTTTTTTATTCACTCTGGTGAAGTCTTCTCTTGATTGTTGACTTTGACACACATATGCCTACGTCCTGCAAAGTTTTCTAGTTCTGGCCAAATTTTGTGAAGGGGTTTTTCTTTATCAGGGAAAGAATTCTTCCATCATCCACCAAAGTTTTTTTTCTGTGGTCCTTTGGTTCTTTTGTTGTTGCAGAGCTCACCAGTGCATTTTTTTCTTTTTTAAAATGTTCCAAACAGTTGAATTGGCCAAACTTATTGTTTTTGCCATCTTTCTGATGGGCTTGTTTTTAGTTTTCAGTGACAGCTCCATGGATCTCATTTTAAGTTGCCTGCAACAGATTCCAAATGAAAATAGCACACTTCAAATGAACTCTAGACCTTGCATCTGCTTCTAGTAAATAAGATAATGAGAGAATAACACACACCTGTTCACTGAACAGCTGAGCAGCTAGTTATCTCATTAATTTTGTTAACTTAAAAGTGGGAGGCACATATACAAGCTGTTGTAATTCTTACACTGTTCACCTAATTAACATATAAATACACCCAAATTAAAGCAGAAAATCTGCAGTTAAAGCACATCGTATTATTTTAATTTCAAATCCATTGTCGTTATATTTAAAGCCAAAAAGATTTGAATTGTGTTTATACAATACACAAATTAGTCAACCAATGTACCCATCCACTATTGCCTACACAAATCACATATCAAAAAGTGAAAGTGATCAATCGGTCACGAAATTCCTCCTCTGCACTGGGCAGCCATGAATTCTGCACCCGTGTGGAGCAGTGTGTGAAGACGGTACCAGGGAGCAGCGTGTGGAGAGCAGTGTGTGGGGATTGTGCCGAGGAGCGGTGTGAGGGAATGGTACTTACTCAGGGCACCTCAGAGGTTCCCAGCAGTTTGGAGGATCGACCCACGACTTTCTGATTGCAGAGTAAGTGATCTAACCACACGAGTGTGTAATGGAGGGGTGGGTGTGGGGGTTACCGAATACAAATATTTTTTTTAAGTATTTGTCTGAATACGGTATTCATAAAAAACACATTATTTGTGCCTTCCCAAATACTGTATTTGTATTTGGCTCCACCCCTAATCTGTATAGACCAGAATAGGAGCATGCAGAGCTGCCGCTATTCCTATCTGTATTTGTTAAAAGGGAAAATTATTTGTATCCATATTTGTATTTGTATTCACGTAAAATTTACATGCAAAGCAAACTCCATCCTCCCCAACTCCACCTCATTAACAGCTGTTGCTAAATGATCAGAAAATTAGCAGGTGTACATTCTGTTAACTTATTAGCTGCATTTAAATAATGCGTTTTAAGATTATGTACAATCAGCTTGCTTATCTATCAAGGTAGTGAATGAAGAAGACAAAAGCAAATCAATCAAATTAATCTAAAAAAAAAGAAAGCTGAACCTGAAGACCTCAGCACCAACAAATCAAATGCTGTCCAATAAATCATGATCTCATGCTCTAATTTTAGGTACTTTAGGTACCAACCTAGAATGCAATGCAACCAATGCAGCCTTTCTCTATCTAAGAAAAAAAGCACAAGGACCTCATTGAGACAAGATCTCCAGCCAGTAACTAAACTAACCTGTTCGAATCCCCTCTCTATATTTATTCACATCCTGTAAGAAAAGGAAGCTAAGGAGAAATAATCAGGCTGTCCTACCAGTGAGTGGGTGAATTCAGGCGCGTGATCGTTCCTGTCTGTGATGGTGATGGTGGCAGTGGCAGTTCCTGTCAGCCCCACCTCACTTCCCGCCATGTCCTTAGCAACAATCTCCAGCTCATATTGCGTGGTGGGCAGAGTCTGTGGGGAAAACACAAACAAAAATAATGTCCTTAACTTGTTAAGACACCACGGCCCACGGGGTTAGACGAACCAGTGTTACAGCGAAGGGTTAACCAGCTTCGACTAGCAGCCTTCATTCGCCATCCAGAAAATTTTTCAATCACGGCTGATTTACCAGCAGTTAGGTGCCATCAATAAGCAATAAAAACAATTATGTGTGTTCTGGGAAGGTAGTTACACTTTCAATCATCTGATAAAAACAAGGGTAATTAAACAGTAATCAACAAATCATTACATTGACTCATCACACTCTTCCCTAGCAGAAAAAAAAGGTCTTTGCGGCAACAGAAAAGTGGAATTGAGCACTTCACTGCGACAGACGGCTCAGCTCGTCCCTAAACCATAAGGCCTCATCAATGGATGCCAGCAGACAAACGAGGCACAAGGCTGAGATTTCCTTTGCATTGATTTGCAGTCACTCAGCCTGGAGTGTGTAAAGGCTTAGTGAAGGACCGCGGCTGCTGTGGGCTTGACTTGTGTGAAGGCCTATGATATTACAGTGAAAGGAAATCTGTGCAGGGCTAACTGTCAAGCCAGAAAGAAATGTCAGGGATGTGATTCCGTCTTTCTGTCTAACTCTTTTACAATCAGTGGAGAAAAAAGTATGCCAGTCAAAAGGCTCATATTATAATTCCTCTTGAATTTATAATATTTAAATAGAACGATTACTGTGGCTTAATGAACTAAAAATATATGTATTGCCACATTACCATTTACCAGTCACTCCTCATCCCTAGGAATTAAACAGACTGTTGGTTATGTTAATGATCTCTGTTCTGACTTGCTGTCTCACTAAAAAAACAGTCCATGCTAAAACACTTGTTTTAACATTAGTGTGAATGGATTGATCTATCTTTCAATCTGTCTGTCTGTCTGTCTATCTAGCTGTAATATAATTAAAAATGTATAGGAAATTGTCTGTTATGGCAGTTTGATTGCCATATACAGTGAATATCAATCAAAATAGTAAATGAAATACACAGTATAATAAATAAACAATATAATACAACTACCTAAACATATTTTATTTCATTAAAAACAAAGGTGTTTTATTCCATCATCACACTCTCCTTTTAATGTGTCAATGTGTTAATATATTCCCTTTCTTTCCCTGTGCCCAACATAAACCCTGGCATCGGAATATAAAAACTATACTTCTTTCCTTTCCTCTCTCATTACTCAACATTAATGCAATAAATTGAACAAAAAAAAAGCTCCAGCTTTTATAATTTCCAATTTACGAAAACAAATCATTTCACTTTCTTTGCCAACTCTGTCTCTGGCAGATAGCTTTCCACTCTCAAATGGGAAATAAAGCTTTTCCACAAAAGAGATTCCATATATTTATAACAATTACGAAGACATTAAGCATTTGTAATATCATTCTTCACAAAACAACGTGAAACCAAAAACATATTACACATAGTGCTGTTGTTAATACAAACATTTATTTTCCCTTATTGAAATCCCACTCAGTGCACTGTTAAGTACCAAATGGTTAATAAAACCCATCCATCTGTATCATAGAGTCCCCAAGAGGCACCTGCCGCATGCAGCTCCCTGTGCCCACAATGCACCGCTCCCTCTTCACCATATTCCTTCCAAATTTGTCGAGCAGGAACACTTAAGTTGATTAAAAGGACAGAAGTTTGGCAAGGGTCTGGGCCCTAAAAAAATTAAGCAAGAATGTCATGCTGGAAAGTGAGGTATCTTCAAGAGTCAAGACTTTTTCAAATGAGACCTTGAAAGTTGAAGACCGGAGGCCAGAGAAAAGAGAGGCAAATTTTTCTTTAATATGCCGGTCACTGCAGAGAGTTTTATTGAGGAGAAGGAAGGCACATAAGTCGACTAAATGATCCGAGCCATTTGCCGAACTCCTCCTTGACTTGCCCTAATTATTCTGCTTCAGAGAGTGAATTTGTAATACCAAGCACCTACAGACTGATAATTCTTCACCTGAAGCCTATACTGCGGGGGCACCCTGCAAAAAAATGATTGCTTTAATTTGCTGTAATATTTGTAGTTACGCAACATGTCACATGGTCAATTATGTAATGATATTTTCCAATATACTACAAACACAAAGTATAATATAATTCAGATAATAATCTATAGAAAATATATTTGTCTTAACCCTCTTGTATTGCTAGCTATCCATAAAGTATTAAATGAGAATGAACTATGTAATAACACCATAATTATATGTAAAAATACCATATCACAAAAAAACTCATATTCTATTCCTAAACACAATTGTGATATCAACTGAAATTCGACCATATTTTGGGAGATTTTTTTTTTCTGCAAGTTTCAGTGAGTGACTAATTATTAATTTGAAATCCCCAACTGCTTGATGACTGAAAATTCTGACTAAAGCCAAGTGCAAAGTGTTCCAGGTGTTTTATTTTAGCTAAAAGTAATGAGATATTCAAAGATTTGTACGGAACACTGTGTTCGACTGCCTCAACATCAGGATAGCTAGAACCGATCACACGGTAATCGTGTTTTATTTCTCCCTTAACTTTGCATAAAGACAACATCTTGATTTCAATACCAAAAATTGTCACATGGGGCTTAGGTAGGGAGGCGCAGATGCAGGATTGCACTTTTATTTAACAACAACACAAAGATAGAAAAGGTAACCAAATACCTGAAGCTTGAGCAAACTTTAGACACTGAAGACACACATAAGATGGGTAAAGCTGGGGGACCAAAGCGGGGGACCAACACATGTGTATGAACAAAAGCAACCTAAATACAAACAAGACTAAGAACCAATCAGCACATACACTACCGGTCAAAAGTTTTAAGACAACCATATTTTTCTGTTTTTTTTGTATTGTAATTCAAGAGGTTCAATGTCCCATTGTTCATTCTGCAGAAATGTCTTACCATGTTGCAGATAAAAGTCCGCCACTTAAAAGTTGCTTTGCTTACACTCTTCTGTCCAGGTAATCCTAAAGCAGCTAGGTTTTGGTGAATTCTGGCCACTCCATGTTTTCCAGCTTATTCTTTCGTTCTTTTTTTAAAGGTAGTTCTGGCAGAGCTTGGAATTATATTTGGTAGCTCAAACCTGACCAACAAGGCACATACCAGAGGTTCTGCATGGTGCTAAAGAATTATTTCCCTCTCCTGGGTAACCTTAGCATTTTTAAACCTATTGCAGTTTAGCACTGTCCTTTGTACCATTTCAGGATACTGATTGGACTTAAACTGTTTGAATTTCAATAAAAACACTCTTGCAACACTGGGGTGTTCTAAAAACTTTTCACCGGTAATGTGCAATCACTTTACCTCACATGCTTAGCAGCTGGATCAAAAGACAAGAGGGTTACAGATACACAGAGCTTATGTAGAGCCCACCACGAGGAGGACACAGGCCGTTAAGTCACATACTCATCCGATTTATAATACCTGATTCATCTAAAGTGCTTATCTCTGGACTATGGGAGAAACTAGAGACCCAGGAGAAAAAAAAAACATACCACCATGAGGAGAACATACAAACTCCACACACTCACATTTATAGCCAAGCCCTGCATTCCAACCTCCAAACCAGGAGGTGTGATGCAACAGCACTACCCGTGGGGCCAAACCAAAACATACTTATATAATTTCTGAAACAGTATTGAACAAATCCAAGAACCAAAGGGGAAAAACTACATTGCATACTCAAACACACTGCAGAATTTAAGTGAGAGTGTCCATTCTGTCATACGTGAACACACCATGGCACACAGTGTAAACAGCACAAAATTCTAACCTAGCTTAAACACATTCACCAAGTTAAGCTACAGGTGGGCAGAAGCAAAGCACCCAGGGAGCACTGTGCAGTGTATCTTGCTCAAGGGTAGCTAAGAGGTGCTTAGCATGTCTTGGGAATTGAACCCACAGCTTCCCGATTGCAGGGCAAACACCCAAAAACGTACCTTAAGGCATCTTATAACCTGAACCTCATCTATGTATTGATAACAGAGATAGGAGTTCATCAAAAAATATACAAAATGCAGGCTTGTACTCCTAAACTCATCACATGTGTAGCATTTCTATTCCATTCATGCACCCAGCAGCCTTTACCTCAGACCTTATTTTCTAATTCAAAACCCTCACTCCTCCCACACCTATAAACTAACACCGAATCTGACAGACAGCTTCATCCATTTCTGATAATAATGTGCTATCACACTGTAATCCACCTGACCGGAGATCAGTGGGGAAAGCACAGCAGGGCACTGGGAGCTTTCTGCTGCATGTGCTGTTGCAGATGGCCACAGAGATTGGCAAGGATGGGTGTCAGTGAGAAGCGGCTCCGAAATTATTTACCACTGATAAACAGATGGTCTTTCACAGACCTGTGAGTTGGAGGAACTGGGGGGAGACATCCATCTGGAGAAGAGGAAGGTGAGAGGAGATTTAATCTTACTGGTGTCATAGCCCTTACATAGAGCTCCTGTGTGACATGACAACATCATAATGAGCAAAGTGCTCCTTGAGTTCAGCCCTTGAGCTCCATCATGCATCCATGTCCCTAACCTTCGTGGAAGAGTTGGGAAGGATATCTAAACTGCTTCTATCCAGGTCTGCCAAAATTGAAATCCCATACCAACAGTTGTTTTTTTGTGGTATTATTGTTCAAAATATCTACCTACAGCCTAAGGTATGGTTCTCTAAGGGTTGTCTAATGAAGACAATAGATATAATATAGATATATGCTTTTCACCGGGGTTACATCCCATGAGCATCTGCATATAGTGAAAAAGCATGTTTTATGTCATGTGGTTTTAAAAAAGCCTAAAAATGCCTATTCTTAATATGTAAACACTAAATATTTTAAATGACATTGAAACTTTAATGTCATTATAAATTATTAGCCATGAAAATTTTTAAGGTAAACCTGTATTTGTATTGTACAGTTTACACTGAACTCCTGCAATGCTAGAATGTAAAATATTGAAGTTACCTCTCTTTAGACTGCACTCAAATATATGCATGTGCGTTTCCTTTGGTGTATGGTTATACAGAATAAATGATCCCATAGTCCATACAGTGACCAAAATCTCTTCTAATGCAATCTGTGTATGTTTCACCATCTAACATCAATTCTGAACATTACTGTTAACGTCTCAGTGACTGAACCAAGAGGAAGGACATCAGAGAACCTCCTTCTGAAAGACGGTAATAGCAGTTTCTTGCTTCTGGACATAAGATATCTGAACAGTGACCAAAAAAGTGGTGACCGGAGAAAATGTTCCTATAGAATTTAAAGCCGCAGAACATGATGTAATCATTGGTGCTGCTCCTCACCAGCAGTCCAAAGACTTTTTTAGATGGCATGACGCTTGACTGGAAGCTACTCTCGAAGTATAGAACTATGAAAGGTGACTGGGGAAAGAGTTATGAACCTCAGGCTGAGATTACTGCCCTTCATGAAAAGGTGTGATGCCATAATCATGCTTCCACTCACTCTTTTGTTCTCGCCGAGTTCTCTGAAAGAGACTGGCCTCCTCTTCCAAGTCCTCTGCTTATTCATCCAACCTCCTTTCATCCCTCAAGAACGTAATGATCCACACAAAAGCCTTAGAGAAGCCTACTGGAATTATATGAATATGAAGTATAGCTGGCTGGCTGATATGGAAATGCTGTATAAACTCTGTCATGTCCATGTCTGCCCCTTTAACCATTTTTTTCCTTTTTTTTTTAAAAATCCTCGCTAGTTTGAAATGATTGTTTTCTTTGCACTTTTCCATTCTCTCCCTTCTCAAGCCCCATTTTGATTGAACTTCTGCTTTATCAAAGTTTGACTAAGTTCTTAAAATGCTAATGTCTCACTGCTTCCCACTTGCAAATGTATTTTATTTTTTAATTTTTTCATTCTTTGCAGAGTGCAGCGAAGATGATTGCAATCGTTATAACTTTGGAGTTCCTCTACTTGCTTTTCCACCCTCCTCAATGGTGGAGATGTAAAAAAATAGTGTTATTCTCATTGCACTCTTTGTGCTTCATTACTTTTTTATCACTTCTATCCATACACCGACCAACACAGGAAGTGTTATCGTTTTTCACCCCAGCTGTGCCTGTCAGAGAGGAATAAGTATGCGGCTTCCCTCAGGATAAGAGATGAAACCACATGGACACTTTGGAAGAATACTGTATATGGTGGGAGGTGAGTGTAAACTCTCTGTTAGTAATATGTCTTGAAGGAGACTCCAGTGCTTTCCAGCTTAATCTCCATCTGCTGCTCCTCTAGCATGCAAGTAAGGACCATGAAGAACTGTGGACTCAAAGCACAGTGCAATAAAACAGTGGTCAATGAGCAGATCAGGTGCAAAATTACAAACAAAAGGATCCTCGGCGGTGATCAGCTATAAAACACAGACAGAGATTTGATTGAAAAAGGGCACCTCTAACCTTTGTGTCTCGATTTAACTCTCAAGACACTGTGTGGAATAAATCAAACAGGTTGGTCACAGTCTGTGATTCAGCAAGTTAACTCATCTGTTATTTGAAGCATTTTCTCCATTCTTTATGTTCAATGAATTCCGAACACCCTTCTGCAACATGCTGGCTCTTAACTGGCTTACTTAGTCTTAAGTGTCTTTTAAACACATTTCTACAAACACTTACATGTATAGACACACCTATGCAGATTTATAAGTGTTTTGAACAGCCTATATAAAAATATTTCTTGCAAGGGGATCACATGTATGACTTGGAATTATATTTGATTTTGAATTATATGTGATACATATTTTCAAATGTATACAGATTTCCAAACTGCTCTGAAGAACTTGAATGCGTTTTAGCTCTTTCATTTTAGGTGTCAATGACAATAATGTCATTTGTACCTAATTTATAATCAGCATTTCAGTGTTCGTAGATTCAGAGCTACAAATGTAGTAAAATAGGAACTGGATAGTCGACTGGCTGAGCACATTGCTGGATGATGGCGCACAGCTTCAAGATCCCAGCTGAGCTTAGAGGGGAATCAGAACACCAGGCAGGCTGAACACACACGCTGAGGGAACTGTCGTAAACGCAACCTACCAGAAACCTCCAGTTCATGTGCCACTGTGAAGTGTGGAATTTGTTTTTGCCCTAAGGGAATTAACCAAAAGAAAAAAAAGTCTGATGCTTCTAATTGTCTTCTGTAACAGGGCAGTTAAAGGAGCTTAAGGCAGATTGTTTCGAAACTCTAAAATAGAGAATCCAACAACTGTCTGTTGGGCTCAGAATAAAGTACTGATATTTAGTCAGGGATAGGAGGGGAGGAGGCTGTACAGCTACAACAGACTTTCCTCAGGAGATTTTGCTAGGCTTTGTACTCGAGCTTCTAATGAGTGGAAGTCTTTGAACAATTGAAAACAAGGAATTTCCTTTCCTTAGAATTTCTTCACGCACACACATGCACACACCACACAACAACGGTTAAACACAGATATCGCTTATAAAGCAGTATCTTCAAAAACAAGTCTGGGTATCGGGGTTGCTAAGCCACATTCTTGGTAGCGGACGCAAAGGCATTTGATTAATCACCCCCGCCAAGCCTTAATTACAGCCACATGAAAATCAAGTGTCTCATTTCTTTTCTAGGGCACTTGAACTTGAGCTTGACCCACTTCTGCTGCTTCCATTACACAGTGTGGTGTTACTGTACTTAAAAACGGAAGAGGCAAACAAAGTGGTATAAATCATTTTAGACAAGTGAAAATACTTAGCGGACACATCACTCAGATTTCAAGACTTGGATTACAGTGCTAAAATATTCACAGGGGAATCAGTTTAAGCTGGGGTAAAAAACTAGTGATGCTGAAATGAAAACTAGTGATGCTGAAGTGTTTGTCTTGGATGAAACACTTAAGTGACCTTTTTAACAAGATCACTGGCTTCCCATCCATCAAAAACCTTTACATGAATTATTCATGTCGCAGTGTCTTCCCTCATCTTCTATGTATAAGCCCTGTTACATCATATCACTCCTTCACTTCTCTAATCGCTGATCACAACTAACCAACAGTAGCCAGACTGATGGGTCTCGCTGTGCCCGGCTACTTGATTCATTGTGTGTTCCTTAATGGAGCCCCCCAAAAAAGCCACCCTTGGTGTGTAAATGAATCATGAGATTCCAACTAAACGTAATTAGCATGAAAAATGTTCTAACAATCCAAGTGACTAAAGTGCTGACACTGCAGCATGCTAATATGTGACCAAGTAGTGATGGACGATCTAAGAAACGCACGTCATTTTGGTTCTCATACAGTTCTGTGTGATGTACAAAGGGTATCGTTGTGAAGTTACTGTATCTATGGGTTTCTCAAAAGACCCTTTCCTCAGATTTCCCTGTATTTATGATACAGAATGACATTTTATCATGTGTAGAGCAGTTTTACAGGTTTACATCTCATTGTACACTGAGAACCAAGCCAGGATTCAGAATGAATATTTGAATGTTGTCATTTAGCTACATTGCTTAAAAGTTATTTCATCATTACACAGATTGTTATTTATGCATGATGAATTACAATAACACTTGATTCGACTTTTGCATCAACAACATTGCCATTTTTTAAATGTCAACAAATGACAAAATGCCGCTAAAACAACAATAACCTTTCAGTGAAATTATAATATATCTCCATAGTGTAACTATTACCTGTGATGTGTCGCATTGTGCTGGCGCTGCATATGAATCTACTGGAAATTGAATGGAAGTAAAACACAAAGAAACAAACAATAAAGCTGTCATGTGAGGTGTAGAGCATGCAAATCACAATCTGCACAACCTTGAAAAATGTGACAGTATATTATATTGCTGGAGGGAAGGAAAATCCTCCTGGACTTGGTTGACTCTTGGACCAAAGCCATGTCCAGAGATTCACTTAACAATTTATTTGCATGCAGTGTGTGTGTGTGTGTGTGTGTGTGTGTGTGTGTGTGTGTGTGTGTGTGTGTGTGTGTGTGTGTGTGTGT
>JBBKCR010000018.1:11172761-11191260 GCA_037577295.1 Ladigesia roloffi
TCAAACTGAATCAGTTAAAACTGATTTAAATATTATGACATAAATCTGCCATTGCATGTTTAAATCACATTGGATATAATGGAATTTTTTACAGAAATCTCAGACTTAAACTGGCTCAATCACGCTGATTGCCAGAAAACTCCACTTCACCTTTAAAGATCTTAACCCTTAACCAATGGGAACATTAATTTGACTTAATATTCCAAATCATTTTTGTCTAATACAGCCTGAAGATGTCTTACCTCTGCCAGGTACAGTGGTTAATGTGATAATACAGTTTAGTGTTTAAGGGAATGAAGGAAGGTTTGCTAAGGAAGGTAATGGTTAGATCTTGGATAAGGCCAGTATTAGTGATATAATGGAAAGGTTAAATATGATTTCTGATGTTGTAGTCAAAAATGTCTTGATTCTGCAGGAATTTAATTTGTTTGGGACACATAGTAAATCTTAGTTAACATGGAGATAATGTCTGAGTAGATGTTTCCTGTGCTACGTATGGTAAAGTTTGTTTAGAGCTATGGAAAATCTGGGTAGAGAGTGAATCTTGGTAGGATTTTGGTGAGTGAATTATTCTCCAAGGGCCACCCCCCACCCCCCCAAAAAAGAAAGAAAGAATCCCTCTATACAATATACAGCACATTAACACAAGGCCCCTCGTTCTGTACGCCGGCAGTACTTCAGTACCATGGCCAGTGTCACATGTACCACATCCTCTATTACAGTTGTCTAGGGAAATCAATATGGCTCCCGGATCTCATTCACCCCGGGGAGGCCCCAGAACTATGTGATAGGCTTTGTAATGGGAAAGAACAGGGCAGAGATTGAGGCAGGATGAGGAAATGATGGAGAAGGTGTATGTGAGCGAGAGATAGTCAGATACTGGACTGAGTAAGAGAGAGAGAGAGAGACAGAGAGAGAGGAAGAGTGGGGAAAAGTGCATGAAGGTCTGAAGGGAGAGAAGACAATGTAACTACAATACAGGGATCAAAGTATTATCTTCAAACTTGTCACAAAGTTTTAAGTTTACAAACATTGCACCTGATCTTTTATCGAAATCTTGCCAGAGTGTTGCGGCGTTCCCCACACACACTGCCAAGGGACACTGGCTTCTCAGATAAGTCTGTGGCTAGCATGTGACATTACACAATATCTGATTCAAAACTTTTGGGAACATGAAGATTACATGGACAGTCAAGCATTTTATGGATTACAATCACTCCTTTGACACAAAGAGTGCTCTGTAATGCCATGAGAGTTGAGTGGAAAGTGCATAAAAGAAAAGAAAATATGTAAATAATGTAGTATTTTAGTGCCTAAGCTAGCTAAGGACATTCAAAGTGATATTTCGAAGCTTTGCTGATGGCACCCTACAGATGGACTCATGCTATTTTGTTGATAATGGGACAATTCAGTGAGGCCCCTGTGTTGTACCGAGGAACACTATTTGAACAAAAGTATTGGGACATACATGTCGAGGCCCCTTACTCCAACTGAAATGCAATCTTAATGTGTTTGGACCATGACATGCTCCTAACTTTGAGGACACAATCTGGGGAAGGCCCTCTTCTCTTCTTGTCCAACATCAGTGCCTGACTTCATAGATACTCTACAGAATGAATGGGCACCAAATTATCCTACAAATGTACCCTCTCTACAAATGTACCCCCTCTACAATCTCTCTCATGGAAAAGCTTGCAAGAAGAGTGAAATCTGTTATAGCTGCAAAGGGGTGACAAATCCATAAACTAGGCATTTGAATGCAGTATGAATAAAGTCCCTGTTGTTGTCAAGGCCATGTATCCCAATACAGTTGGCCATATAATGTATATCTATGTAGCCATTCCTGTACCACTGAAATAAACCACAAGAATCTAAACTTTGCATTTAGCAATTTATACTCCAACTTCTACCTGTTGCTGTCCTAGAGCATGTTGCTCCTCAGGAAAAGGAGAGAGAATGGCAGAACGGCAACTTTTCAGAGACAGGCAGCTCCACTGACATCACCATTAGTTGCCTGCTGAAACCCCAGATTCATTCATTCTGCCTCTCAGGGACATTCTGAGGCTTTTCACTTTTACCTAGCAATTATTAGTTCTCAGCCAAAGCTTATTTCCATTTTCAGGAGACGGAACAAATGGAATGCAGGATTTTCCTCCAGAACACATTTAAATATATATAAAAAGAAGGTATATTTGATACCATCCATTATTGATTTTCATTTGATGCATTTTTCTGCCAAAGTTTTGCATATTCCACAGACCAACCGAAGGACGCAAAATCCTTTCTTTTTAAATGGTTTATGGTCTTCGGAAACACAATGTAAAAACTGGTGAATAAAAAATGAAGATAGCAAGGGAAGGTAAGGCAGTGTTAGGAGTTTGTCACAGGGATGCTTATGAGAATTGTTTATTAGAATTAGATTCTTATTCAAATGATTTAAGCATTACTTGCTGATGTGAATATTCAGGGAAAGAGCCACTCTTGCCAAACTGAGATCTTGATGCTCTGATGCTCTGCTTAATTCTGTGCTAATACCGTAAATGTACGCTGTAAAGGTAAAGCTAGTTACAAAAGCAGCTGTTGAGAAAATTCTTCATGCATCATGCTGTATAAATGTTTTTCATTTTTATTTTCCAGCCCATTTTTTCTTTCAAATCCTGTCAGCTGTTTTGCAAACTAAAAGTGCGCCAGGGAAAGGTTTGAGTTAAAGTTCATAAAGTTTACATACTAAGTTGTGGAATCATGTGACTGTGTGGGAAAGCTAAATGTGAATCTAATCTGCAATACTGAAGAGTCATTAGTGCCGTCCCTCACAGTGTTGCTATTTTTCACAACTCACAGCACCATTCTGACTACCCTAAAATACACTCATGATTATGGGTGCTCTTTCTCATTTTATTCAGGCTTGGTTAAACTGCATAGCTCCCAGCCCAGCATGGTGCTCGCCACAAATCCCACTTCAAAACACAATGAACAAATAACTGGACAGCGGTGTATGGTGCTGATAAAAATCGTCAGAGCTGACCCTGATTCCAGGCCCGCGGTGATGTGTGCTGCAGCGTAAAGCCACAAAATTGCTCTCCTGAATCTCCCATTCTCCTGCCTACGCAGTGTGAAGAGGGAGAAGGGCAGCAGGAGCTAGAATTTATTAAAGCCTGGAGAAAACTGCCAGAAAGGAGCGAAAAGGGAGAAAAAGCGATGGATGAGGTGAAGCAGTGGATTGCGAGGCAGGAAAAAAAAAATCAGGGGGGACAGGAGTCGAGCTCATCAAAAATATGAAGATACCTCGCCTTCCTCTAAATTTTCATAACATTTCTTTGGATTTAATTAAGAAGAAAGAGCGGAAAGGGATTCATCTGCATGAAACATCTGCTTTTTAACTCTTTGTGTATATTTTGCGGCACTCAACTTCATGTTCATCTGTAATGGGTGACAGATCAGGTACAACCCAAATGCAGAGTACAAAAAATATTAATTCCAACAGCAAGCGGCAAAAAGATAGAACAAGCTAGATTTCGAAATTAGGAAGCGGACCCAAATCCAAATCATGAGAGTAAACAGAATCGTAGTAAATCAATTGAGAGCTTAAAGAGCATAAAGGGATAAAAAAGATTCAGAAAACAAACAAAATAATCTAAACCATGTTCAATAACAAACCACAAGAAAGCTCAGTATGCAGTATCCACTGGCAAAACTATGTAAAGTAGCATATGAAACTAAAGGTGTATTTGTAGTGTAAGACTAACTGGATCTAGTTATCAGGGGTCATCTCACAAATGAGGGCCGAAGTTTTGAAACAGGGTTTGATTCAGTATTAAGATGTGCTACTGATGGAACCTGACACATCAGTCTCCATCATTATGAAGAGCAGCACTTTTGCCTGATGAATAATTTTACTGGGCCCCATCCTCCACAATATAGTGTTAATATATTTTGCTCCAAATGTGGTTGATTTTCCAACAAACTCATACCATCTACATCTGTCCTGTCCTGTTGATTATCATGCATCATAAATTCAAGACATTCCCTGACACAGTAACCTACCAGAACATCTGTTAAATCAAAACACTTTTAATGGCGAGTGATTCTCAAGCAACTGCATATTGGCTCCCACTTTTATTAATTATAGGGCAACATATCACAAATGTTGTCTGCACTAATCTACTTCATATTGCAGATGTGGAGAATAGAGATTAGATAAAAAAAACAGTAATTTATTCCTAAAAAAATCTTATGTTTATATTTTATATCTTACCTCATTGAAAAATTTTAGAAAATGCATTAATTCTTAGTAAAACCATTTTGAAAAGCAAAAAGTCATAGGACCAAGGGTATAGGGGAAAGTGTGTGTGTGTGTGTGGGGGGGGGGGCATGTGTTAGAAGGAGCAGCAGACAGCAATGAGAGGGGCGTGTAATTGCCCCTGGTTGAATAGAGGTGGTCCATTGCCCTAGGGCACAGTGACAGCGGCCCTCTCCACCCCTCTGCCTCTGCGGCCTGTAATTCAGAAATGAAATCTTATCCCTCTATTCCCTGCTCTGTCCTGCCCATTTCCCACCCCACCACCTCCTGCTGCTGTGGCTCTCTTTCTGCCCTCCTCTCTCACCAAAGCAAGCTGTTCCCTCGCACGCCCTGCTTCCTTTGCAATAACGAGCAGTGCAAACACTCCGACAAGGCCATCCCTCCCTTTCAGACATGTAGAAGCAAAAAAGGGCAAAATGCAACAATCAGATTCCACAAGAGACGTGGTGTGGTGCAGTGTCCAGTCACACAGTACACACACACACACACAATGTGCCACTTTATTTAGTTATCAACGGATTCCTTTGTTCCTCTTCAGAGTGTGAACCCACATGACTGCAGGCGCACGCTGACCTTGACGGATCCGAGCGAAAGTACAAGCGCACACAACGATGGCAGCGGATTAGGATTCACCATAGCCTCCTTTTCTCATTAACGGTGCTTTGTGTATTAATTTGCTCTTGAGTGATTTTCAATTATATCGAGTACACATAATATTATGCCCATTACTGAAAACAAGGGACTTATGCTGGGCAAATATGTACAAATGGAATGGCAGTGTAACGTAGCAAATGTAATGAAAACGACATTGTTTCTAATTAAACAAATAATATGGATGCACAAATGTAGATTGTGGCTATTGCTTAGAGACTGTGTGCATGAGTGAGTAGATATGTAGGTGTGTGTGTGCATGTGATTCAAATAAGTCAAAAGTGCCCTTTTACTTATGTATATCACCTCTGTGTGGGCTTGCTGGCTTGGTTAACAGTCTTTTAGATGCTGCGATTCTGTGAAGCTGCAGGACTCCATATGCTTCAGTCAAATGAATGACATGCAAACAGTAACTCAGTTCCACTCAGCTTTCTGCAGCAACTTATGCGACTCAAACATATGACTAAATCGCTTAACATAAACAGCAAGCAAACTAGCAAACACCACATAAAAAACAAATAATAATAATAATAATTTAAATGCAATACAAATATACATAGAAATGGTAAAGTGAATTCCTGTGTTCTTATTTTAAATGTGTAAATAAAAGACAAAAACCGGCATAATACACTCATTTGAATGTAAGAGACAGAAAGAGTTTAAATGGCAAATGGTTCATGTAAGCTAAGAAGCTGTTTGCATTGTAGTACACTTACTTCATATTTAATAAGGTTTTAAAAGGTTAATTGGTAGACTGTTCTATATTTTTTTTATATAAATCGTTCTATAAGTTGTTTCCATTCGCTGTAGATCTGATGAATGATGAGTAACTCATGTTGTCTCTGCTCTCAAGAAAAGAGAATGGCTTCTATATACAAGCAGTGTCTCTAAAGCAATTTACAAAAAATGCATTAAATGAAGTTTTAGACCATAATCATAATCATTAGGTTTAAGATTGTTTAACAACATGTAAAAATTAAAAATATGGAAAAACATGCTTTTCCTATTACATGAAGAGTAGAAGTACACAACATAATAAAGGCGGGCATGTATTCCATACGTCTGTGTCTCTGAAGAGCTCTAGGCGTGTACAGAGTCTGACTCGCTGTCTGGCACCTGTTCTCCTGTGTGTGATAATGTCCACACCTTCTGCTCTATAAGCAGCCCTGGGCCTGCCTTATGCACTAACACACACAAACATACACATACACTCACAAACACATACATACATAACACACACATACACACTCTCAAACTGACATCCCACTGGCAACATTTCACACACAGCAGCAATATCAGTGCTAACACACACACTCACACTACGACCTTCAAACACTTAGTCAACACAGTGTGCGAATAGTTCCCGTGGTTATTTAAAGTTACAGACAGAAAGACTCTCGGCTGCCTTGTGTCCAGCAGAAACCTAAACACTCCCAAATCAAATTAGGAAAAAAATATCAACAGAGGGAAAGTAAATTAAGAGTCGCTTGGAATAGATGAAAATGAATTAAATAAATGAATACATATTAAATCACATTATTGAAATGCAGCAGAACATTGTGCTGGAGAAGATGTGCCTTTCTTGCTGTTGCCATTTACATATCACAGGTCATTTTAAACTGTGAAGAATAATACTGTGGTGAGTTGTCTAACATGTCAGCGTTTGAGTGGCACATTTAGATGGCAAAATGTCCCATTAGGGGAGCATAAACAAGACAGCAGAAGGATAAATATGCCTTCAGGCTTTTACCTTGTGCCTCACACCTCATACAGCTCCTCTCTGACAGATTGTGTCTCCTCCACTACATCTGGGAGCCTCCCTCGGCAAGCTGGAGCCAAATCAGACCTGTCATTCACTGCCCATCTCAGCTCTCATGCTTTACACCTGAAGGCCTTTGTGCTGGGAGGGATTATGTGAAAAAGAACTGCTTGATGTTTCTCATGTTAATCAAATGCCAGAGGAACTTTTTCTCACAACGTTTGCTTATCCAAGAGCCGCCGAAGTCTGAGGTTTGATTCAAGCCACCGTAACTTCATCATGACTGAATGCCTTGGTGCCCTAATGCCTCACAACATGTGACAAATTGGAATCACAGACATTACAGTTTCTTCAGGATATCCCATGTCTGCTTTCTTCTACTTCAAAAACTACTGCATTATCCTCCCATCAGTGGGGCTTCTGGCATGAGCCATTGTTAGCATTATAAATATTGACTCAGCTACATATACTTCAGTCAAATGTTGATTTTAAGTAATAGTCTTTGACTTACCCAAGCATTTATGCCAGATAATACTTTATTTCCAACTGACAATACTTATACATCCATAAAGAAATGTTTGGGTGAATTTGGTGTGGAAGAACTTGCCTCGCCTGCACAGAGCCCTGACCTCAACCCCATCCAACACCTTTGGGATGAACTAGGACAGACAGCCAGGCCTTCTCTTCCAGCATCAGTGTCTGACCTCATAAATGCTTAACACAATGAATGAGTACAAATTCCCACAGAAACTCCAAAATCTTGCATAAAGCTTTTATAGCTGCAAAAAAGGGCATTAACTCCATATTAAAACTTAATATTTGAATATTTGCATGCAATGTCATTAAGTTCCCTTTGGGTGTCCCACAGATGGTGTATATACATTTCAATTGATCAAAAGTCTGATGCAGTCGATTCATGTTTGTCCAGGGGCACATGTCTGTTGGAGTGGACTGAAAAAATAGTTTCAAACTCATTCTCTATGGACAAAATAATACATGATGGAGTACACCAAAGACATTGTACCATAGTTCCCAACACTTCTGGTCAATGTATGGCATGACTGGTTCACTATTAATACTGATAAGCATTTGTGTTCTTAAAAGCTGTTGTGAGTGATCCACCATGTGCACACACTAATGTACCACTACCACGTCAGTAAAAATAACCCACTTCCTAAAAGATATGTGCTCACTCATTGGCCAATTGGAGCCACATCCATTGATGAATAAGGTAATTGGGTTTATAAATGATGGATATCAGTCTAAAATTTTGAAGCTCAAAGGATAGGTAATAAAATGGGGATGGTAAAATGAACAATGTGTAAACACTTAAGGTAGTTGTACCTAATGAAGTGGTTCATCCGTGTATATTTACATTTAAATTTGAGTTGAACGGCAAACAGTTCAAAATCATTGTAATGGAAAGTCTTACATTTCATTTGATTTTTCATAGCACATTCTGTTTGTGTTTGCACTGAATGACAAATAATTGAATATTAAATTAATTAAATAAGCTCCAATTATCGTACCAGTGGTCAAGAACAACTTATATATTGGTGCAGTCCTACCCAATTTGTCCATCCCTGTCAAATGACATGCTTTGTTCTCCTAAGATAATAAAAATACAAACTCTACAAAGAATTTCATAGGAAATAATGGTACATTTAGAATTTTATGTCCTACTTCTCCAATATGTCAAACTCTATGAGCACATAATTAGAACCTTGCAAGAAAATTATATATTTAATTACATTCTGTGTAGAGGATATGCATTTCGTTTCAACGGTGGAACTTAACTAGAGTTTTTCATTCATTTACTTACTACTGTAATTTATAAAGAAAGTTTTTTTTGTTAATTAACAGAAAGAACCTGCTGAATATTGCTTGTTAATCAGTCTTGTCCACATCTGGAGAAAAAATATTAAATTAGAGTTCATTGCATTTTCTTTTTCAGTAGAGGTTGTTGCTCATCTGTGTAGGGGCTGGTTTAGTCACTCAGTAGAAGCAGTAGAAGTATTTGCAAGTTATTTGTAACTCTTACAGAAAGTTCTCTTTACAACAAGTAGTACTTTCTCTGAGGAGAAATGGTTATGTCTGCATGAAAATACGACAAGAATAATGAAATAAACAAAACCTTGCACTTCTAAAACCTACTCTACCTCTGCACACTACGTCCACAATCCAACCATCAGTCAAACAGGTGTTGATACAGAGTGTTTTATTTGCTGCATGGTCCCAGTTTAGATTCAAAGTGGCAGACAGAAGAAAACACACACACACACACACACACACACACACACATTTTAGCTATGCTGCTACATGAATATACAAGCATCTACCCTGGATGCTTTTGGGTGTGGAGATGAGAGATCTAAAGCAACAAGGTTCTTTGAAGTGGCATGTCGAACTGTGATTTTCCGTTCTCAGTCCCCCTGTTGGAATGCCACACACTGGGATTTGACACGATTAGATCACCAAAGGCCTGTGATGGGCTGCGCCACCAGATAACAATCAAAGTCTGGGCATTTTACATAGCCTTCTCTCAATACACAGACACACAGGATATGTACAAGTAGAATATTAATCAGTGTGCAGGTGCAGTATAGTCTAACAAACCCCAGGAGAGAAGTAAGGTAGTGGTGTGGATGCTGTTTTTGGTTCTACATTCTTATAAACAAGTTATCCTGAAAGTCAACTGATGGCTTCTTTTAACTGATTTCAGAATGGCTGATTTCATATGCTAAGTCTTTACCAATACTTGTGAAACTTGGTGAAGTTGTAGTCCCACATGGCTCATCCAGAAAAAGAGATTTGTGACCCTAGATGTGTGTCTTCCTTCATGCTAGCATCCCCTGAATTAAAGTAATTTTTGCTTTATATTATGGTCATTGTCTCTATTCAATCAGAGTGGGACTTGTCCCACTCATTTCTCATAGCTATTCGTCTGAACCCACCCACACATTTAACATAAATATTTAGTTTACTCAGCGGTGTTGAATCTTGAATCTTTCGTGAAGGATCCACTCCATTTAATTGATATCCAGTGGTGTGTGTTCTTCTATCGATGAATTGGAGTGGATACTTTCACGAAAAATTCAACATTCAAGATTCAACAGGGTTTTCCAAACACCACCACATTAAAAATGCTTCTTATGCCCTTGCTTTAAATAATTATTACGAGTGAACGGAGGCATAGTGCTACCTAGCTGAAATGCTGAAATGTTGCATGTTTGCACTTGGCTGTCTCTTGACATTCTTTTTGGCTCACTTAACAAGTGCCTAACAAAATAGCTGCTCCTAATTAGTTTTTGTAGGTTTTTTCATCATGGCATATGTTCAAACATCAGTTTACCTTTAAACCCTTATGTAACATTTGAAAAATTCCATTCTGCTTGTTAAAGTTGTCAAATCATTCACCCTCTGAATAGAACAGACAGAAAAAAGAATGTCTCCTCAGAACTTCTGCCCCTGACACTGTGAGAGCAGAGCTCAGTCAGTCAAAACAGTTCCAGTCCCAGCAGGCTGTGTGTGGAGAGGCTGATTGGTGGGCAGGCCCGGGATCCCTGTGTTGAGTGACAGTGTAACTGCAGGGAGATATGAGGTGTGTGTGAGGGTGCGAGAGAGAGAGAGAGAGAGAGAGAGAGAGAGAGAGAGAGAGAGAGATAGAGAGAAGAGCTAGAGAGAGTGTGTGCGCGCGCTCTTTCACTCTCACTCTGTCGAGTGTAAAGCAGGAGGCTGATGGTGCAAAACTGACAAGCCTCTCACTGCAACATCTGTAAGTGAACACAACATCTGGTGCCTGGCTACCTGATATCTCTATGGCATACTGCTGAACACAGCCCAGTTCTGTTCATACATTTAAAAAAGAGTCAGCTCTTTTCCTGAAAGTTCACAGCATTGGTTTCAATAACACTTTCAGGTACAACATAAAAGGCCTGATATCTGATTTTGGATCTCCAGTTCATAGGAAAACTGCAAATTTCACCACTTGAAACCAATACTATAACTAATACTGAAGAACTGATGACAAAGTATACAAACAATTTCTAAAGGTTTTTTTTTAGGGAGCAGGTTTATATTTTTAACCCCAATTAAATAAATTTTAATTTATTTAATTTACAGGGAATCAAATCTGTTATCAACAGATAAGCAGTATTTTAAACTGTGATCTTAGAAGAAACATCTGATTGTAAGAAGATATAATGTAGCTGTCCATTACTGAGGAAAGGAAAAAGACAATAAAGAGGAATATTGGCTCTAGAATAAAAAGAATGACCATTGTAAGGTTTAACAGGCTGACAATTATAAATTAATTATTAGGATTGCGTTGATCATGAGAGGTATCTTTCTAAGACCGAACTTTGGACCTACTTACAGGACAGAAGAAAATCATTGTAGTTTTATTGCAAAACAAAACAAATAAAAGTTTTCTTGATTAATCCTGAAAATTTGAAAACAGTTCTCTTGAATCATGGAAGCTTTTAACATTCTTAGGTCATCCATTCATTTGTTTTCTGTAATCGTTTTATTCTTACTTGTTTCTGCGGTACCTGGAGCATAACCTGGAGTCTGCGGGTGCTAGGTGGGGAATGTCCCTGGGCGGGGCACCAGCCCACATAAGAGGTTAATAAATAAAAATGCATTGTTTTGTGTATAGAATGGAAAACATATTACACTAATGTGTAAATTGCCAAATTGTCAAAGGCATACACTATATCAACATTCTTTTGGATGACTGATCAATTGGACATTTTTCACTGAAAGGAACAAATATTAAATTATTTCAAAAGATCATAGACATAAGCATTTTAAAACAGGGCTGACTAAATTAAACAGGAATAATGGGGCAGAAGAGGAAATGTGTCTATTAATAATCATTGGAAGGTCCCTCTTATCACTACCACTAAAGCACAAATGAAACAGAACCCTAATAGCCTCAATTCGTTAGAGCAACTAAAAGTGCAGGAAGCAATCAATAGAATGAAGATAAATGATGAAAAGAGGGAAGGGTGGGCAAGTGGGACTAGACGTGAAAACTAAAAGCAGAGAGATGAGCTGTAAAAGTGAGGTATAGTCAAAGCTCTGCAAATGAGATTGGGCATAAAAAGGGGTTTATACATACTTCAGAACAAACACAGTCCAAACTGAACTTAAGACTGGACTCTGGATGCTAAGAAATAAAACAGGATTGTATTTTACGAGAGCTCTAATGGAAGACTTAGGCATCTAAAAATTCACAGAAAGATATGTTTCATGTAAAGTACTCAAACTACTGTTTAAACAAAGGACAAAGAATAATCACTGTACAAAACCTCACATTTAAACAGTTTTTACTTTTCAGGCTGAATAAAGTGTTAACCTTAATCTTTTGAAGCAGGTTTGGAAGCTTTCTATTAGTCCACTCATCCTGAAATATGAAAATATACCCTTAAAACGGGCAAAATACTCTGGTTTTGTTGACAGCAACTGCTTTTGTAAACACGAGACAGCATTTTAATGAAGTGGACAGGGGTTCTACTAACTGCGTAGGCAAAAACAGACAGTGCTTGTTGCAACCCATAGGTCATTATATTAAAGAACTAAATAACTCATTCAAACTATCACTTTATTAACTCATTATTTTTGTTCCAATTTGTCCAAACAATCAAAGGCAATTTCAGCAATAGGACACTAGATAACATAATTATCCTCACCGTCTGTCCCTAAGGTCTAACTGCCAGATGAACACACAGGCAACAGCATGGAACTGGTCCGTTTTAAACTCAACATTCAGAATTCAAATAATTCTCTGAGAGCAATTTTAATGATGTTTCTTTTCCTTCTATTACATTTCATTTTAATTTACGTTTAAAGCATAACATTTTAATCCTGATTGATAAAACACATGTGAGATCTTACTTCCTTGTGATATATAGTGACTTTACATGTATAATGAGTTTACACTCAAATTATTACCTACATGCAAAACTGTTCAGCCAGCAGGGGACCATTAGACTTTTAATGAAGCTCTCATCCAAACCATGGATGGGAAAAAAACAAGCTTTAAATAGGTGAATAAGTGCACAGTGAGTTTAAAGGGTTTATATTGTATTTTCTTCTGATTTTAGCCATTTTTAATTGATCTTGTAATGTATTTTTCAAATTGACAGGATTGTATCATGTTTTTTTATGTGAATGGGCAAAGCTAAATTGTTAAAGGATTCGCATGTATATATTAAATGTCATGAGAATAAAATAATCAGTGTTGTGTTATACGATAGAGCTGAATCAATGTACAAGCCTTGACGTGGTTTGTTACTTCCTGGCATGTCCCAGTGTATAAAAGTGAACAAAGGAGAGAGAGAGATTGTGTGGCTCACTGTTAACAGGTAACAGTAGCGTTTCTTCAAGGGCTTGTTTAATGAACATTTACCAATATGATTTCCTAGATCCTGCAATGTGTTGGCGACTGTCCAGGGTGTACCCTGCCTTCGCCCGTAGTAGACGGCAGAGGCTCCAGTCCCCTGCTTGACCCCGAGTGCGGGATAAAGGGTTAGAAAATGGATGGATATATGGATGGATGGATGGATTGATTTCCTAGATTTTACCTCATCTGTGGCCTTGCAGAACCACATACTAGAAAACGTAGCCATTGTAAAGAGTAAGACTATAGGCCCATAGTGGATAGTGCTTCCTCAGAACATATATTTTGTCTCCTTTTGGGGTCCTCAAGATTAAAAATGGCATTTTATCGATTATGGATTTGATTCTTTTTGTTTTAGCTTTTTCACCCTCAACTGTTCCAAAGAGAATTATCTTTTCCAATGAATTGCGACATAATTACATTTGGCTGTATATGTAGGCTTAATTAAAACAGAGTAAAGTCTACAGTAATAATTCTGAAGAGAACATAATAGAAAAGAACCATATCTGCATTTACCTGAATTAGATCAGAAATAAACCGAAGTAAATTGGGTGAGGAGTGAATCAGGACTTGTTCATTCAATCAGGACTTATTCAACTGTATCATATCATGAGTCTTATATAGAGATGTATGTTGTATTGTATAAAAGACAGATTCTAGTCAAGTAAATGTGATCATATTTTGTGACATCACAAAATTGGCTTGGTTTCACCGTCAGGACTTTATGGACAGAGGAATACATGTTTTTGGAAACTTTAACATATAACATACTACATGCATTCTCTTTTCCACTATATGAGCTCTTTTAAAAAACACCAAGAAATGTGCTGTGCCTGACACAGTGTATACCAGTGCTACACACCCTAATACTATTCTGATTCTGATTCTGATGGCACGGTGATGTTTGTATCACTATTGTGTTCCTATGGTGGTGTCAATCCACTGATACATTTGCTAACACATAGCAAGAGATGAGATACTGACTGTACAGCTGTACATCTGTCAAGTGCACTCATTGTAGGTGTTTCTGAGAAAAAGGCTGATGAGTGTGGGTGTTTTTAATATACTGCATTTCATCTTTAGTCACAAAGCACAAAAACATTAAAGCTGTAAATTCAACAACGGCTGCAAAAAATGTAGGCGAACCTGAAAAAAATGTACTCTCCGCCTGCTCGTTCCTCATCACTATTGACTTTGTAGTGCTGCTCTCAGAGGGACGGCTGTGTTTGAGCATCCGCCTCTCCACCAGTTTATAGCCTTAAGCAAGTCGTTCAGTCTCGCTGGCATCCAGCAGAGGAACAGACTTCATCAGATGTCGTGACCTTGTACTAGCCACTAATGAATGGCCTCACGACCCAACATCAAACATCGCTGCCAAACTGAATCCTGCTCACACACTCGCAGCCTCTCAGACAGCATATCATACATGATTTAATTCTCTCTCAGGACCATTGATGGACACATAAATTACAAATTAGCACATCCTTATGAGATCCATTAGCATATATACTCCCACAACAGCTCAAAACTAAAGAATGATGTGTTCAACTCCATTCTGCAAACCTTAAACCAAAATATTTACTGCATATGCTTTATATACAAGATGTATCTTTTAATCATTATCCAGAACTCATTTTTAGATGTCCTTTTTCTATTTTGTTTTATTCAAAAATGGCAGCCATTCATTGCACTGTGTGAAAATGTCTTGATAAACATGGAGAAATACAGATGGTCTAAAATCAGTTAGAAAATTTTGTTTCTATATTATCTAAGCTATTTAGGTATGGTGTTGTGTTGTATGTATGGTATTGTTCTGACATTGATGATACATGAGAAAACCTGTAGAAACCCTTCATGTGGAGAAATGTACAACTTGTTTCTTTGTATTTTTTTTTTTTTTTTTTGGGGGGGTACATTTTGATATATCTCAATCAGCAACCATGTTTTATCATCTCAAAACTGAAAACTACATTTCACTGCATTCCAACTTTGGACTGCATAGTTAAAAATAATGAGGTTTTATAATTGTAAACACATTTACATTTAGCTGACACTCTTATGCAGAGCGACATACATCAGTGTTGAAGTAGACCACAACTGTTCCTGACACAGGGGATCGCAAGTGTCTTGTCCAAGGTCATCTTTTAATGTAGTGAGGGAGGAATCAAACCCCTCTCTCCTGCTTGGAAGGCCATGGTGTTATCCACTACACTAACCAACCAACCACACTTACACACACTGTAGTTCTTCCCAGCATGCCCCAAATCAAACTTCTGCACTGCCCTGCTTAAGAGACCTTTTCACCGTATTGTAATCTATTGAATAAGCAGCAACAGATGTTAATAAAGCAGTTTGACAGGGGTGAAATCAGGCAAGAATATGGGAATAACACTTTGGCAGGTTTCCCTAACCACAGGTGCCATGGAAACAAGATCACAGGTGACATATTCATGTGCACGTCTTGTAAGATTCTTTTCTCTTTTCTCTTTTCTCGTCTTTTTCTTGTAGCCTCTGCTCAAGCAACAAGGGGAGCACTTAAATTTGCTTTGATCTTGGACATCATTCTCTTTGATCAAACAGAAATGTTATTTTGGAACGCAGCCCTGCCTATTCGGAGTCATGTGTTTTCAAACATTTGACATCTTAGCAACCTAATTAGACTTCAAGTAACATCATAAATGAAAACATCATTCTACAAAGAGCACACACAGCTCCACGAAGGCAATTGGGCCGGGGGAAAGTTCTTTAATTACGTTAAAGTCTGTCAGATTGCCCAAAAAAGGATGACGACGGACCATCTCCTGTTTTCAAAATTCCATATGCAACCTGCTGCTCTCTCTGTCTCCTCGCGGCATCATCATGCTTCATGAACACTGGTCCTGATGCAATCTGTAGAAAGACTAAAGTGCACATGAAAAGTAGGCCACGGTTTTACATTCATGCTAGGTCTACATTTCACACCATGAAATGGCACTTACTCCTGTTTCTGCGAAGCTTGATGGACTTTCAAAAATGGGAGCAAAATGCAAGCAGACCCGTCTAAACTTCAGGGGTTGGAGGACAGTGGCAGGCTTGCATGCTTGACCAGAAAGGGGCTGTCATATGAAAGCATTTACAGGGATGATAGTAGCATGTGCTGCAGTGAGGGTTCAATTATACCCTCCAATCTGGGTCAAATGGGACACAGCCAGATGAGACCAACTCCATTTATAGATTAACCAAGAGGCATGAACTTCTCGTTTCTAGTAACATGCTTGACTGAATTCAGTTATAACCTTGACTGCACATTAGGGCTGTATTATTGGTCCCACTTAGTTGTACTGCTTACGTTTGCTTTTAAATGAGAGCAGATATCTCTAAATAAATAAAAAATCACAAGCAATAAAACTTTCAATTTACTCTGAAGAGTGCATAAGAGAACTGGAAGAATAAGTTCCTATCTTAAAATTGTTCTAGCAGGAAGGCTAACAAGACCAGCATTCGTATTAAGATAAAGCAGATAAAAAAGAGAACATGATAGTCAGGAATACTCAGTGTTTAGCAATGCATTCCATGGTTGAAATATTTTGTACTTGATCTGTCTCTGTTTGAAAGTCATTCGTTCTTTAATGGGAAGGATAGGAACTCATTTTCTCCAGAGGATGTCTGTAAAATTGATGGTGTGTTGACTACCAATTCACATGGAATAAGAAATCCTATTTTTGATTAAATCTGAGTAGGTCTTTTATTAACACAATGCATACACTCCAAAACGGGGAAAAATCTCAACTTTAGCTCAGTTTTCTATTTTGCTGTTTTTGATGAAAGAAATGTGTCATTACCATTGTTAAGGAGATTTTCAGCAGTCATCACCATATACACTGTGAGGACAAAAGAATTAGGACACAGCCGTTCAGGGTTTGGGCTAGGCCCATTACGTCCAGTGAAAGTCAATCTTAGTGTGTTTTCATACGGGCAGCTGGATAGAGTGTTGGTCCTGCAATCAGAGGATTAGGGTTCAAGTCCTAACTGCACACTTGAGCAAGTTACCGAACCCTCGCACTGCGCTCGGGGTGCCTCACTGGCGGCAGCACCCTGCTTCGCTTAGTGAATGGGTTAAATGCAGAGAAAACATTTCACTGTGTGTTGTTCTTTTATGACTATGCATGTGACAAATAAAATTGGTATTTGTATAAACGTGGTTCGGTTCATTTGGTCTGGATCAAGGGCAACAAATGAGAAATTGTATCATTTTTCTGCCGTTTTTGGTCGTATCCACACCACACTGATTGTCCTGGTCCAAACTAGTTGAAACAAACCAAAATGCAGTCCCATGACAACATCTACATCCCTCGTTGGCCACATGTGCCATTGAACGTCTATCCTAAACAGCTTTTTGATTGGTCAGAATTAAAATGCGGGAAAATTCAGCAGATCTATTAAACCCCCTTTCCCTGAGCTGTTTGCTAAATAAGCAAAATGTTGCTGTGTTCTTATGAGTTTTTGAAAGTTGGGACCTAAATTTATCATCGGACCAAATTTGGATAAGGCTACACACCTCCTCGCAACTCCAGGTTTGTTCGCGAGCCGCCATGGGGATATGTTGCTAAAGTGCTAACTGTAACAAATTCGTCTCCTCATCCAAGTAATACACAGCGTAGCTGACTACAGCAGCTGGATTACTACAAAAAGGCTCAGTACTTTTTACAGTTGGGTCTATTCAAGTTCGGATCATGTTCTCACCACAAATGAACTGCTCCAGTGTTCATTTGAAAGCGCACTGACACCACCTCAAGGAGATCTCAGTACCCTTTATTGTTCCGCTTTTGGTGCGAACTTGGTTGTGATTGTTACATTCACACCTGCCCAAATAAACTGCACCAACTAGGAAAACCAATTCTAGTGCGATTCAACTAACTGAGGTATTTGTGAAAACATACTCGATGTTTAATGCTACCAAGTCATTCTGGGCAACACCATGCGTCCAAATTTGTTGACAGTCTGAGGAAAAACCTTTTCTATTCCAACATGTCTGTGCTCTAATGGACTAAAAAAGGTGCATAAAGACATGGTTGGTTTTGATCTGTGTGGGGAACCTTGACCTCTAACCTCAACCACATCCAACACCTTTGGGATGAGTTGGTACGGAGATTATGAGCCAGACCTTCTCGCCCTACATCAGTGTCTGGCCATATAAATGCTCAACAGAAGGAATGGGCACAAATTTAAGCAGAAACTCTCCAAAATTTTGTTGAAAGCCTTCCATCTAAACTATTATAGCAGCAAAGGGAGGACGAACTCTGCATTTATGTATTCTTTTGCTCATATAATGTGTATACAGCCTATATATTAAGTTTGAAAAAAATAAAAAAAATAAAAAATAAATACATACATAAGTATATATATA
>JBBKCR010000018.1:11196534-11219227 GCA_037577295.1 Ladigesia roloffi
GTGAATATAAATTATTCGTTGAGAACCTGCATACTGAAGAAACCCCCTGCAAATAGACGAATGTTTACTGACATGTTGATTTGCATAGGATTCATATACCCTCAAGTTATTTCTGCAGTTCATTATATAGTAGATGAAAGGCACCGGATTTTTCTTGACACATGAAAATGACAGACACAGAGGATCTAGGCAGAACTAACATGACTGAGAAACACATATAAAATGATATTACCCCACCTCCTTTTGTAAAACGAATCCCAGCAGAATAGTGCTTGCTAACCAACAATTTAAAGCAAGTCGACTACAAAAGTGATTCAGAAAGGATGTTGTTTAAGCTCATAAAGCGCATTACAGCATGACTTCCTTGTGTGTGTGCTATGTGCTGTCTACTAAAACCCCTATTGAAAATAATGATAGGGCTATTGGGCTTGTATTAGGGGTGGTCCCTGTAACTAATGACTGGATAAGAGCATCTGCCAAAAGCCATAAATAGATTGGTTTTACCTGAGGTGTTGGGTTAATGTAAGTATTACCAGGATATCTTAGTGGTTTTAGCCTAAACCTGCTGGGCCAGTAATTTTACACATTAATTACATACATTTAAACAAAATGAATAAAACATCAGTCTCAATCAATTGAATGCCATTACATAGTTAATCCCTCTGATTTTTTCTTTCCCATGAATGCACTTACAGGGAGAAAGTATGTACTTGCATTCTCTGTGACTCATTTCAAGCTAATGTGTATTCAAAATTGTAAAACAAGCAAAGGGAGGCTGATTTATTGTAGTGATACTGATTGTTACCTGTAAACTGGTTAGGCTAATGACAATACAGTGAGTTGAATAATTTGGGTAAATGAAATTCTGACAAAATGTAAAGTTTGGACATATTTTCTACTTTCTAACAGCCAAATGTTTGCACATAGAACTTTTTGTGTAGTGGGAATGGGTAAATTGACTGGCCACACTCGCCTCTGTAATATATACTGAGATTTCTTGTTTGAATTCAGTCATACACATCACAGAGGTGCTGTGGTAAAAATACAAATGTCCATCTCTCCATGAAAAAACGATCCCATCCAGTGTAAAGAATAAAGTCTTTAGAAAAATCAGGCCCATGCCTTCACTAATGCAGACCCATAAAACATATCCTTTCTACATCATGCATTTTTCAGTATTTTTGATTGTGGAGACAAAATCTGGGTTGTAATTCCCAAAGTATGTGCATGTAAACCCAATAAACATGAATTAGTGAGTTTATGAAGGAATTACGAACAGGTTTTGTGATGTAAAAAAAAAAAAGGTTGGAATAACGTCCTATCACTCCTCAATGGGCAATAAACCTTCTTCAATTATTTGGATTTGGAATATTTAATTAGAAACAATTTAATTTGCAATTAGATTTGCCATTAGGTTTCGACTCAATCCTCATAAGTCCAGGGGATGTGCAAAGCATGTGCCTTTGTTTAATCAAATTTTACCCTAGTGTGCTGTAATCACTGTGATTAGAATAAAGAGCAGCCGCAGGTCTAATCAGAGCCATTTTAAACTTGCTTAGGGCTTTGGAGTAAGCATTATTTTAAGTAACGTGCTACATTTTATAATGACATAAATATAGCATGTTACATGTCTCATTGTTGACTTCTGGGCCTCTGCTTTGTAATTGAAATCCAATTATTCTGATGAGACACACCAGGCCCAGTCAGAGAAAGTACTGCCCACCCATTTGGCTTTGAGCTAATCTCCCTCAGGCACAGCAGAAACGTGTTATAAATCAATTTCTGTTCTGCATAAAATATATGTGGCTATGCTAATTTTCCACATTCTGACAGAATTTTTCTTTTCGAGTTTTCAATGTAGTCTTCTGTAAGTTAAAATTATATTTATGCTTGGGTGCAGTGAGTGCAAAAGAACTCAGAAGAAGAAAACTAAAGATGCTTTTTAGAAGCATGCGATGCTCAGCCGTTTGCATAGAGTATCTGACACTAGGGGCAAGGTGTGAAATCTAGTGTCTCTATGGCAAGCTTTAAGGGTCCTGATCTCAAAATATTCCCCTTTTCTCTGTCCTAGAATTCATTCAGAGTGCACTGAAGTCAAGGCTGAGTCAGCATATATGCCTATATCTATCTAAAGTTGCTGACACTCTGTTATGTATTATTCAATTGCCTTTATCAAGCTCTGAAATGGGTGGTGCAGGATCAGAACTGAATGGTAAGTGAGGCTCAGGAGAACACACTGTGGCAGAACCTTCTCAGTGTAAACCTACCGGGTAATTCTGAACATTTTTTTCCAAATATTTTTTATGCCTCACAGTGTTGAGCAGCATCATATCCAAGCTGCTTTGGCCCAACCAGAGTCATGGAGGGTTAAAGAACCCATAGCAGTGGTCACAAAGTGAAAGGTAGAGAAACACTCTGGACAGTTCTCAGTTCATCATGGGGTGCACAGGCAAATACACAGACAAACTCACACCTAGGACTAAATTAGCATCTCCAGTTACTTAGCATTTATTGCGATCTGGTGGTGGGGGTTTGTCAGGGCTCCTGGAGGAAACATGCAAACACACAGAAAAGACCCTCAGATGGAACCCAGAACCTCTTTGCTCTGTAGTGACAGCAGTACCCACTGTGCTTTTAAAAGAATATGAACATAGAAATGCGGATTAATCATATGAATTTGGACATTTAATTTTTTTCTCCATTTAAAAAGGGAAACTAAGAAACTAAGTAATATTTCAGACAGAATTCTGCATGCTCAGTTAATGGAAATGGCAACAACCCTGTACAAAATATCACAAAGAAGCCTGTATTTCCAACAAACAGCATTTTTCTCTTTTTTCAAAAGCCTCCACCCTGGAGGACATTTCCAGTGGACTTTAGATCAAAACAGAGAACAAAAAACCTGTGGTCTAAAAAGCATTCCAGAAAGCTGTTTGAAAGCAAGACATTGGGATTTACAGTGTATTGCTCCCTACAGTGCACAACATCAAAGAGAGTTTGAAACAAATCGACCTTTTACTTCCTTCTCATAGACAAAATGCTTCTCTAAAATATATTGTTAAGGGCAACAAGACCTTTGCACTACCCACATGAAGCTGCTTTAACCAGGGATGGGCATTTCACCCGCCAGTCAAGCTGATGAATGACTTTTCATTTTTCCTGATATGGATGTTGCAGTCATTTCCTCACATAAATGAATCTGTCCGAAGACTGAGCCTGGGTCTGAAGAGCTATCTGGAAATCAAGCTTGACATTCAGAACTATGATGGTGGAAAACATAAAAGACACACAAAGTAATTAAGAGGCTTATTTGCTTGTGTCTGAAACTAGAATGCTACACTTGTTTTCTCCCGGAGGGGACACATAAACTTGCATGCATCTTGACAAGAAGGAACTGCAATTCAAAGTGATTTAGTGCAGAACTTTAGGGAAATATGGTACTGACAGGTCTCCACTTTCATCCGGCTCAATCGTGGCCTTCAGTGCCTTTTACAAAACCCATTCTGCCATCTGTCAGCACAAGGCGGAGGCAATGGAAATAAGAAAATGAAATCCATTTAATTTGCAAAGCATTTAGTATGAGGCAAGAACCCTCTTAGGTGAGCATCCCATTGATTGTTGCTGTGTGTGCTGGATTGTGCCACTCAAGCCTCAGGTGCTTTCTTAAGGCCATTCGCAGATATGTGTGAATCTGCCGCATCCCAAATGTCAGTGCCACTCCACTCTTTTGAGTCTTTTGCCTATTGATCGTTTCTTGGCTCACAAGATGATGCTGTGACCATCTATCTTGCAATTCTCAGCACAAATCAGAGCTCTCGCATTCAGCAGCAACACAGTTTGAGTGAGTGTGTGTGTATATGTGTGTATTTCTAGCTTAATAAGGAGAGATGAATGATAGACCAATTGATATATGCTGATGGAGTTGGTCTCTTGCTTTTGTTGGGAAAAGATAAAGTGGCTGATGAGTTAAAGAGACAGCGCCTTAGGTGAACTGTAAAATGTGACTAGAACGTCTCTGAGCGACTTGCAGCACTTACACCATCATCTGTACATGGTGCTATCAAGGCAGGGCGATTTGGCTGTGATAAAACCCTTTTCCATCATCCCTCACAAGGTTATGTCACATCCATGACAATTCCATTCCAAATCAATACTCAATCAAAGTGTTTATATCCCCAAGGCAAATGTGCTTCAGGAGCTAAGCGCTCCCAGCCAAATGCACAAAACTCCTATTGCTGCACACTGCAAAATGAATAAAGTAGGAGAGAGACAGGGAGAGAGAGAGAGAGAGAGAGAGAGAGAGAGAGAGTGAGTGAGAGAGAGAGAGATGCCATGAGAGAGGGATAGCAAGAGCGAGCCATTGTTTGAGTAATTAATGACAAGCTCTTTGTCCAAACAAGCCATGTTGATGTCATTTAAAATACAGTGGTGGACATTAGGGATCAGCACGGAACTGCACAGGAGGAGCTTGTTAATGATAATGAAGGCTGAACTGCCTTGAGATCATTAACAAGATCCACTCGTGTAGTTCTGGTTGATCCCTCAACTTTCTCATGATCATCCTCACACCATGAGGCAAGATACTACAAGGAGCTCCAGACTGAGGGCATCTGATTGTCATTGTGTATTTCTCCATTGCTTAATAATCGCATAAACAATTGTCAAATTTATTCTCTCTCCAGGAGAGGATCAAATAACACAGGTCAACACATAATGTTAATCTTTAAAAGCCACAACACACTTTCCTAAACCAGTTATTCATGATGATTTCACATCAACTTTGTGAATTATGAGTACATTTTAGTTTTCAATAAACTTGAAACATTGTAACAATATTTGAAGTGCAAAGTCACAAAATATGGCATAGACAGGGCTGTGCACAGACATTTCGAGGGTAATGTGCTGAAACTGAAAAAAGGGCAGTCCCCCCACCCCGCCCATCCCCTACATAAACCCCTCCACTACCAAAAAAATATCACACAATAATATTCCTATGTTAAATGTAATTAGTATAAATAACTTTTATACAGATTATATATGCATATAGAGGGTATCTTTAAAACTAATTACCACAACACTCTTCTGTGAGCCATGTGTTTGGAGATGTTTATGATTATACAGTGCAAATACAGCTGGCCTTCTAGTAAAGTAAGCATTACCAATGTCCCTCCTGGGTGGTTGTCTGTATATTACTTGTCCTGTGTTTGTGAATTGGTTGTGCACTCTCTCTTATTTAGTTGAGTAAGATGTTCGTTTTCTTTCTTTCTTTGCTTTGCATACATGCAGATTACATTCTGCAGGGTAAAATAAATAGAATGCACATTGAGCTGATGCAGAGGGGAATCAAGATTTCCAAAATTGGGGGGTGTTCTGGGATGGGGGAAGCCAAGATGTAAATAAAATGTAATCAATTTAATAGAGTTTAATCTGACGATTGTGACAAAGTGTGGGGGATGGAATCGCGTTTCAACAAAAGTGACCCCACCCCCCCACCACCGTGTGCTATGCCCCTGACCTGATGATTCTCATTCTCATTGTTTAAAGTATTTTTTTATTTAATAAATGTTATAACAGTAGTAAACCATGTTTTTCTTTATTTATGCATGTAAAGCGGGGAGTATACAATAAAATATATATTTTTTAATCTAGCCAGCAAACACATGCATAATATAATAGCATCATAAACATAAACACCTACAATGCTGTGTGACCATAGGCTATATGATGACATTTTAATAATTTACATTATTTGATTAACATGCATCAGCAAATTCAGCAGATCAAAATAGAAATCAAAATAGAAATTTCTTATTATATATTTTACCTAGCTGACAAAGATCACTCGGTTGCTTTGTGTCAAACTCAAATGCAATTACAGTGCGTGTTTTTGGCCAGCGAATGCATGCAATTTGTCCATCATTAAAATGACAACATCACATTACCTTAACATCACACTGGTGTGGTGATGCATTATTTGAACCTTTACAGACATACTACTGTTTATTTCATAAAGACAATGTTGCACTCATTCAAACAACAAGATATTTTAACGTTACAAGGCAAAGACGTTCATCTGCTTCTGGTCTATGACTCTGACTGATCTGCTAAAACGTAAGTTCGTGGCATTCAGGGGGTGGAGTTGTGAAGTTTGAATGACAGTTTGAGCGGTTCTAACAGATACGCTTTTTAATGCCTTTAATTGGTTAAATATTTCTTAAAAAGACAAACATATGTATAGGGTGACCAATAGCATTGATTTATAAAAAATAAAAAAAAACCCACCATAAAAAGCACTTCTGAGTGTAATTACAAAAAGGGCATCTGCTCTGCACAGGTTGAGCCATACCTCTGCACATGCCTGGGCATAGAAATAATGACCAGTGTCAGTTAGCTACAGGTGTTTCTTAAAAAATGCTTAGCATATGATTATTCTATGCTAATTGTATCACTATCATGCAATATACAACTAGCTTCATCATATAAACTGTACATGCTAAGGAATTAATAAACACAGTTTTGAAATCAGCATAAAAAACACTACAAAACCCACATAAACTTATCTCTGATTGACCTGTTGACCTGTGTAATTATCCCCCCCCTCCCACTGTAAGCATGAGTGGGTGACTGGAAGCAACACTGACGCAGAACAGAAAGCCTTCCGATATAAGCTGGCTCCTGCATTTCTCTGCACACTACTGAGCCACTGTGCCATGCTGATTAGTGAGTGAGCAGTTTAAGACATAAAGCTGACCGTGAGTGCGGAGAGTATAGGATTAAAGGGCAGAGGGAGGAGAAGACTGAAACCTGATCTTGGCAGTTATAGTCCTTCAGAGGACTCTTCTTTTGGCTGTTTGTCACATCTGACATTTGAACTAACACATGAAAAAATAAATAAAAACAAGAGGACTCTGCCTTTACCATATTTGACAACAAACTTAAAAGTTCTTGCTTGTATATCCAGCTGGTCTGCGAGTTACCCAACAGAAAACTCAGTGCACCCAATGACTCGCACCGATGACAGCTCCTTCCCAGCTAATGCTGCAATATGTACTGCTGTGAACTCATGCAAACATCTGTAATCATTCCTATAAGTTCTCCCAGCACCTCGTTTGTACTTTGATCTCGTATTCCTTTTAATGCTCGAGCGCTTCCTTGGGGAGAGCTGTGCTCAACCAATCGTAGGTGATGGCAGGCAGCCGGGAAAAGGCTGAGTGTGAAAACATTAGCAAGCTTCAGTGGAGCGCTAAAGGCTTCCCCTCCCCGATGGCAGGGGCCAGATGCACCTACGCTACCTGCAGAAGAGAGGGACGGATCTAACTCCTTCACTGGCATGGCCGCCACTGATGCGGAGATTATGTCCTGACTTGCATTTAAAAGTAAGGAACAGAGAGAGGAATCGTTCTTTGGAAATGTTATCTCCTCAGGACCTGCCGTCTAATCCCATTTCATCAGGAGGCCTTTAAGAGGCGCTGGGGGTGGGGGGTTGGGGGTGGTGCTGTGGTCCACTTCTAAAGCACTTACTTTGTCTGGAAATGTTCCAGTGAAACAATGAAGAGGAATATAATCTAAATTGGAGAGCATGGAGTGCAGAGACTTTAAAATGGCATAGGGCATCAGAGACAGGGGACAGAGGAAGCACAGAGATGGGGCTAGATTGTGTTGCCATTCTACTCTCACTCACTTTCTTTCTCCCTCTGCCTTTTGCTCTCTCAGAGAGAGAGGGACAGGGTAATCAAGTATGTGTACAGAGCTCTGTTGGAGAAGTGGGAAAAGGAAGGGAATGGAAACTCTGTAATAGATTAGCGGTACTTGTGTAGCAGAACCCCCACAGGGAGAGACCCGCCAGAACCAGCACTTACATCCAGTGCGGTGCACTCACTTGAAACTCCAGGAGTCGCTCGTCCATTTGCATAGCGCTCACCCAGAACGATCCACCATCAGGGAGGGAGAAGTAGAGTGAGTGAGTGAGACTGAATGGCAAGGGAAAGCCCATTTGACTCGCCCATAATGATGCAATTTAGCTGTAAATTGATGCAGGCCACCCCTTCAAGACCAAACGTACTGATGAAATATGCATCTAAGTTATACATTTTATTCAAATGTCGGGGGAGATTCGAAAAGTATGGTGGCCCAATCTCAAAATGAAGCAGAGTAAGGCCAGCATCAACTTCTTCACAGAGAGATATCAGAGCCCAAATGAAAAAAGTAAACAGATTGTGCAGCGACACTGCTGTAACCATCTCTGATTCTCTGATGATAGCTGTGAACAGATCGAGAGTGCGAACTCTTGAGGAGTGTGGGCACTCTCAGAAGATAACTAGCTCTGCTGAAATCTCCCTTTCCTCTCTAACTGACAGCGCAGCCAGCTGTGTACAAATGTGTGCACCAGTGCGTGTTTGTGTGACGCTCGGCTGTGTGATGGAAGCCAGATGAAACATTTGAGCACCTGCATCACCTCAGCCATGTGTGAGTTCTCGTCACACCCACGCACACGCACGCCAACTCACATAAACAAGCAGACCTGAGATTCAGCTCTGGTCCTCAGGTGAGAACACTTCAGTTAACACCAGCTTACACTTTGACATTTCAAAGCTGTTACTTTGCCTAGCAACACAATTAAAATGTACCGGTGAATCCTTGAAATGGATTTGAGTGATTATTATTCTTATAGAAGGAAAGAAGGTACGTTTAAAGTAACTGTAGTTTTAAAATGACCATAGATGGGTCAAAGTTGTGATAAGATTTCAGTTTTCAGCAGCATTGAGCAGTTGAGGGTTTGTCGGTAGAAACTGTCCTTGAATCTGTTGGTGTGGGTCAGAATGATCCTGTATAGCCTGCCTGTGAACAATGGCAGGGATCAAATAACATCCTCTGTATCTTTCTCTTGATTTAATGCCTGTGAAGGTCTTGGATGGCTGGCAGTTCAGTCCTTAGCTAATCTGACCACCCTCTGTTTTGCATCTGCTATGCCAGGTCACACAGAATACTCTCATAGGCAAAACGCCTATGCTTTCACTATCACACCTATATGCTGAGACCAACTTGGATTCTCATCAATATTAATCCCAGAGAAACCGAGTCTCTCCACCTCTGTGCATGGTGTGTGCCCTCACTCTGCAGCCTCTTGTAGTCCAAGAGGAGCTCCTTGGTCTAGCTGACATTAGATAACAGGTTATTGGCCCAATGCCATGTAAGGTTGGATGACCAATCGTCCGGTTTTCCCGGGACATGTCCGTTTTTCACGTTCTGTCCGTTTCTTTTTAGAAAGTGGGGAAATGTCCTGTTTTTTATTACCTTTACTTGGATTTTTACATTGTTCTATTACTAACACTAACACCCCCAAAATATGGTCATCCTATTGTAAGGGCTTTCACTTCTATGCTGGCTTATCGTCACAGTCTGATATGTCACCAATTATGTTGGTGGCATCAGTTGGTTCAATGACAGTACAGGAGATGTTGTGGCAGTACAGTCATGGGTGAACAGGGTTTACAGCATGGGACTGAACACACAACCCTGAGTTGCTGAGTGTCAGTGTTGAGGATGTGATATTGACAACCATGTTTGTTCCAGTTTTACAGGGAGTAACTGATGCACAGATCACAAGACTGACTAGACGGAATTTTGGTGTTAAAAAGAGAGCTGTGGCATAAATGGAGCAGAATGCAGAGTGAGTGCTATTACATTGTCTATGGATGTGTTTGTCCTTTAGGGAAACTGTAGTGGTCAAGTATAGCAGGTAGCGAGGATAGACATGGGATGATAACCGGTTCCAAGGTTTACCGCGGTTTCAAAAAGTCACGGGTTTCAAAACCGCAAAAAATTTTTTGAAAATTGTATTTGTTTCCTTATTTTGATTATTGTTGAGCTGCTAGTTTAGGTTTACACAAGTGACTGCAATTTAATTTCATTAAGAAGATTCAGTTATTTATTTTAATTATTTTGCTTCATGTTCAATGCTACAAAATGTTCTATATGTTTCCTAAAATAAAATATACTGTGTTCAGTTGGAAAAACCCAGACATTTCAATACAACATTGTAGAGCAGTAATTACAATACCGTGATACCATGAAACCGTGATATTTTTATCCAAGGTAACCATACCGTCAGAATCTTATACCGGCCCATGCCTAAACGAGGATGTGATGTAAGCTTTAAATATATAACAAAGGAGTTGAGTGCTACTGGATGATAGTCATTAAGGCAGCTCACTTTTGGGACAAGGATGATAATGTTCCTATTGAAGCATGTGGTGAGAACAGGCAGTAGCAGGGAAAGGTTAAAGATGTCTATGAAGGCATCTGCCAGTTCATGAGCACATGCTCTAAAAGCACAACTGTGATACTGTCAGCTCCAGAAGCTATTTGGCTGTTTACTTCTTTAATTATTTACACAGGTCTTTCTGAGATATTTGAAAAGGGTGATTGTCCTCTTACAGAAACTCCAACGTGGTGTCATCCTGAAAGCAGTCATAGGTGAGGAAGCAGTCACCTCCTCACAATACTGTTAATTCCCTTTTAACATTTGATAGTCTTCGGCCCACTCCACATGGGCCTGTTGTTAGAGTTACTGTAACAGGATTCCACTATTTCCATTTATAGTTTACTGGCCGTTTTTATTGATTCTCTGAGTGCATACTGGGTTTTTCTGTACTAACATGGATCTCCAGATTTAATAGCAGCTGTCTGCACTCTGAGAACTGTGCAGACCTTTCAATTAACCCATGGCCTCTGGTAAGGGTATGTCTGTAAAGTAACTCACAATACAGTATTGTCAGTATATTTACTCGGATATTTTCCATTATACAGTCAGTGTAGTTGTTGATATCTTTGTCTCCAGGAATCTGGAAAGTTCTCCAGTCTGCCATGTGAACACTGTAACCCATAGTACATCCAGTTTGGTTTTCAAAGATTGGGCATTCACTTGGGAATGCTGGGAAGTGGGGTAGAGAGTTGTCTGTTTCTCAGCATGACCAGATTTCTGGTCGTTTTCCCGTTTTCTTTGATGTTTCTTCACATGTAAGCAAGGTCAGACCTCCATTAGTAGAAAAGTATATTGGTATAATTACAGGCATCCAAATTTGTCAGATGGCAGTCATCATCACTTGTGGTACATGTCTAAATAAGTGAATGACTCAAACCAGCTGATGAAAGTGCACACAATTCGCATTTACCTGCTGCGCCAGTCAAAGAGAAAATGTTTTAATGAACTGCCAAGAGTTCAGATAATGATTGATTAAACAGCAATTGTGACAGGCCTACCTTTGGATTTATTTTTTTTCTCCAGGGTGCAAATTCAAAATTTCAATAAGCTCCCAACCAGCCCATCAAGGCCACTGGAGTCACCCAAACAGCCTACCTCGATCCATGCCACGTGACAGCCCTTAATTTAGCGAGCCTTGCCAGACAGAGGGACAGATAATGAGGCATTGTGAGAGTGAAAGGCCCTAAGGAGAAGAGAGCAGGGGTCGGTGTGTGAGAGCTTTGCTCAGCAGCTGGGAAATCCTAGCAGCGCACACAAAACGGCATTATGCTACAAATTACCTGCTGGCATTAGTGTCACCCACAGCCCAATCATTTTCTTGGCTGGATCAATCAGGACTGGGGTCTGGCTGCCTCTCCTCAGGGGCCTGTCCTGGCAATTAGCTATTGATTTTTTTTAGCCTTTTATTTTCAGAGGCTGATGCCCCGGCACTCGCACACCACTGTGTCGGCGCCGGAGTGCGAGCTGTGACACACACCTGAGGTGAGAGGCGTCTTGTCAGTAGGTGAGGGAATGGAAAGCCTGCTTGAGGCGCTGACCAGTCACAACTAGAACAGAAATGCTGTGATTGGAGGGACAAGAAAGGCTGTGATTAGGGTCAGTGCTGCTGGGGCTAACACCTGAGCAGCAGCAGAACCAGGTGCCATTCAAAAGTTTGGAATCACTTTCCATATTAATCTCATTATACTTTTCTGCTGTGGAAGCAGCATGAGGAGAGCAGCCCAGGCATTCTTCTCCCTAGCCACGTCCACCTGCTCCTCCACCTGCTAGCAGAGATACATAATCCTCTCAGCATTTTCTGGGTATGCCCTGTGCCTGGAACACCTCCAAAGAGAGGCACCAAGGAGACAACCTGACCAGATTCCCGACCCATCTCAATTGGCTCCTTTCAAAGTGGAGGGGCAGCTGCTCTAATGCAAGCACCTCCAGTCTGAGCTCCTCACCCTCCATATGGCTGAAATATATAAATAATGTACTATCAAAATATCGATGTACAGTTATTTGGTCAACTCTATTCCTGATGCTATGCAGCTCCATTTGGTTTAGAATCTTCAACACACCTGTTCATTATTGTGCACACATTTGTTTTCAATAAAGCCATTTTCTAATGAAGTGAAACGAATGATGTTGAACGAGACATTCAAATAACTGTATATCCTAATCTAAAATCAAACATTTCAACTCTAGTGTAATTGTGTACCCACAGGTAAAAAAGATTCAATCTGTGTCTGCCTAATCATGGGTATTATGAGCTGAGAATTCACTATCATCCTGTGTTTGATTTCTTTTTTCAGATTTCTTTCTTTATTCTAATGTGTCATTATAACAATAATAGAATAATAGTCACAAAACAACAAAAGATATTCTGCCTCTGGAACCTGTTTAACTTGGAATATGGTAAACGCATACAAATGTATCTGTAATTTCATATAAAAGCCTAATGCCTCTTATATAAGGTGGTCACCAACAGCTGTGCAAAGAAAGAAGAAAATCTGATGGATGTAAGGGATGAGTGGGAGAACGTGGGGGGGGGGGGGGTCACTGACACTCAGCATCCTCATAAGTAGTCTTGAACTAAAGTTTGAAATTGGCTGGTGAGAAATAGTTCTTCATGGTGTGTTGTTGCTCTAAATGTCCTCTAATGCCAAACAGATAATTACCTGGTTGTGAATGTGTCTTAACTGTCTAGTATATTTGATTGGTGATGTTGCTCGTGGCCATAGCAGGAGGTTCAAAGTTTAAAAAGCTATTTAAATCCTGTTTTTCATACACAGATGCATACGCTCGTTCTCAATGGGACCTTTGACAAAGAGCAGTAAAGCACAGTGGATTCATCTTCCCTCCGCTCCCCACGCAGCATCACACTGATTGCAGGAAGGAACCTACTGCGCACATCTGCAGCTAAATAAAAGCAGCTGGAAAGACGAGGGCAATGAGGAACGCCCACACCCATGAAGCACACCTGCATACACAATACATGGCACACATGCACACAGGATATATAGTACATTGAAACTGCACACCTGTTGTAGATGAGAGACCAAGAAAGAGAGAGAGAGAGAGAGAGAGAGAGAGAGAGAGAGAGCAAGGCTGCTGTTACACGGTGTTGAGGAACACATGCTGAAGAAAGCAGCTGTTATAGAAAGCTGAAGACAACAGAACTGATGATAAAACAGCACCACATGTGTTTCATGCAGTCTGAAATTAATTGGAGTTTTTCAAACGCTCTTGAAGGCTTTTTCCCATTTTGAATTTAAATCCATGCTGAAGGATTCACTGATAAGGCAAGATATGGTACATTTAAGATACATAACTTTTTTTTTTATCATATACATGTTCAGAAGTGGGTTTTATACATTCATGGCCACTTTTATTCATATCCAAAATTGTTATGAATAGATCTACAGTCTTTTAGAATGTAACAACTCATTCATAAAGCAAATAAACTGTATAAAACAAAGCGATTTTGGCCTGTATTGGGCTGATGAAGGTACTGAATATTGGATCAGCAATCCTCTAGCAAACTCTCATTTATTCATACAACATCTCCCCTGGTGAACACACACTGCCTGCACTAAATGCGGCTAGTACATCGCAGACATAGACACAGCTGTAACACACAAATAAAGATACTGCCTGATGCAAAATGAATAAATAAAATAAACTCATTCACTCTCACACACACCTTGAGGGGAGTATTGCTGGGCTGTTTGGTCAAGGCTTGTAGAACAGTGAAAAGGCCTGTGGGTGTTTAGCACCTCTCTGATTCCAGCCCTGTGCACAGAGGGGGGATTTACTTTTAACTTTATTAAGTCCTTCAGCCAAATTTCATTTCCTCCTCTGGCTATTAGATAAAACCACTTTGCTTAACCAAGTTAGCGAAAGCTCCACAAGCGCCACGGATGCCTCCTGCTGTTGCAGCTCTCATCTTATTTTGCCTTCACGGCTGCACACGCGGTGCCACTCTGTTGAACTAAATGTATCACTTTCACACAAACAAACAAATGTGGGGAAAAAAACACTCTAAGGAAACCTAGACGTGCCGTTGTTTTTCGCCATTAGGCTTTTCTTCGGCGCTCATCCGTGTTTTAAACTGATGAGGCTTTGTTTATGTCCTACCGATATGAGCCCAGACTGTCTCGGCAATAAAACAGCCCTATGATGATGCGATCGGGTGTTGTTATGCAAACCGACACACAAGGTGCACTCACACACACTGCAAATGCATTGCTACTTGAACGCAGGTCAGATGACTCCAACCGCTCAGTGGGAGAGCTTAACTTACATCTTTTTCCTTTATCACACATTTTCATCAAATGTTCCATTTTTCTTTGTACTTTGTAAAACTAAACAAAACAATAAAAACAAACAGAATTTCCCGGGAGTTAAGGTACGTTTTTGGGTTAGCTACAGAAACTTCTGACATGAAGATATTATAAGGGACGTGTCCTGGCTTTGAAAAAAACAGACATGTGTGTGTGGGTGTGGGTGTGTATGTGTTAGTGTGTGTGTTTTCAGCAGGTCAAACACCTCTGTCACTCTCTTTCTTACATTTACAGGTTTCCATAGCAATGATCACCAGAGAGAAGCTGGCAAATTAAGAGGGAAGGGCTGTGAGAGATGGAAGTGGAGCAGAGAGTGATGGAGACAGTGTGTTCTGGAGGGGTGGGAGGGCTCTGAAGGCTCTGTGGTGTCTGAGAGTACATCCCATTTCGGCAGGCCAGGAGGGCAGCCTAAAGGAAGGGAGCTTTCACTCTGACTGCTAATGCTCCATTTCCTGCGTGATTAAGTGCAGCATCACAAGACCAACAAAGCTGTTCTCACCAGCAGAGATTATGGCAGCTATGATATCATGAGAAACAGAGATATTCTATTTCAGTCATTCTCTGGTTCTGGAGGCACAGTGTCTTACATATTTCAGTACTTTTCATGCATCATCACATCTAACTTAATGTTATGCCTTATCCACAATTAGGAATAAGAAGAGACAATACATCCCTAGCAGGAACAAGAGCTCTGAGAAATGTAGTTGTGGCAGGTGCAGCTTAAAATGTCAACATTGGAATTAGTGGGAATTTAATTTAACATTTAATGTAGATTCACTGACTGGCACAAATAAAGCCAGTTGAAAATCACAGCTGCCCAATCCTACTCTTGGGCATTTTCTGTAAGTATTGCACAGTTTAGCTTCCATTCATTTGTGCTGCTTGCCAATACTTGGCAAATTGGCCATGACAGGGGGGGTGGGGCATTGTCCAACTAAATGACCCCTTTATGGCAGTCCTGGGTGGATTATGCTGTTTTCGGCAAAATAACATCTTCTCCAGGGTATACACACTATAAATAATGCATTTCTCTTCACTTCTTTATAAAATGTACTGTTTCAAATCATAAGAAACAGTGACAATCACTGTCACTTCAGAAAGATGTAACACTGCCTTTCATATGGAAATGAAAAATATTAAACTAGCACGACTTATATTTTTGTGGCAGAGCAGGCCATTATGTTACTTTAAATGGAACAGAATGATCTCAGTCAACAGTGACTGTCTAGGCGGATTTCCATCACGAGTGATCGGTCCCTGGACTCTCCCATTCCAGGGCAAGTATCTTAAGCTTCGTCAGACTGAAAGATCATCACACCGCCTTTCTCTGAACTGTTCAAACACACTTAACAGAAACAGGGTGGAGGGGTGAGAGAGAGATGGTCTGTACCTGTGGGCGATCCCTCCAGAACCTCTCCGAAATAGCGGGACTCCCTGAAGATAGGTCTGTTGTCATTTTGGTCAATAACGTATACGTCCAGGTCAACAGGTCCTTCCACCAGTTTGCCACTCATATCAGTGGTGGACACCTGGAGCTGTGAGAGGAAAAAGAACAAGATGAAGCATTATGGGGGCTTGTTAAACTGCAGAGAGTTCTTATTTCATTTAGCGTTTACATCTATGACCCCTTAGGTTTACAATTCAGCATGAACAAGCATGTTCTTTGTATGAGGACAGCTACACTATATGGACAAATGTATTGAGACGCTTGACCATTACACCTAAAAAGACTTTTCATTCAAATACTTAGATGCTAATGTGGAGTTGGTCCCCTGTTTACAGCAAGCTTTGTGCAGTGGGGCACTGTCGTGCTAGAACACTATAGGTTCTTCCCCAAACTGTGTCCACATTGTTGGGAGCATGGTGTTGTCCAATGTTTTGTTAAGCTGAAGTATTAAGATCACTGGAAGTAAGGGCCTTAGCCCCAAAACCTGATAAAGATGTCCCAATACTTTTGTCCATGTAGTGTATGCTTTCTACCTGTGAGTTAGCATTACTCAATATGAGGGGTTACATTTGCAGAAATATTATGTGGACAGATATTTTTTACCATGGTCCATATTTAACATCGTTTTTGGCAATTTATCAAAAGCAGTATTGTCACAAATGCTGTCAAAAGTACTGGCATGTTGTATTGTTCTCATCAGAATCTGCTTTGTCTTTAGTATGTAAAGTGCTTGCATATGAAATGAATACATGAAAAAAAATAAATCAAATGTTCACCATGATTACAGTGTGTAATAAAGAGAGTCACAGAACTGATTTTGCTTCTGTCTCACACTCATGCAATGCCAGAACATGAAACATAATAAAGAGACCTACCAAGACAAAGCCCTTCGACTGCAATTTACTCACAAATGATGTCAGGCCGATTTATCTCATTTTTAAAATGAAAAGCATGGAATGGGAACGAGAGTAGCTCAGAGGATGAAATAGAAAAAGGGAAAAAGAGAGAGAGATAGAGAGAGAGAGAGAGAGAGAGCACAGTGATACTGTGAATGTTAACCAGAAAGCTTCCAGCTTGCTCCAAGGGTAATTGTTGCCTCTTGTTGCCCGTGCTCAGCAATTACAGTGAAGCACAAGATCAACCACAGCCAGCGACAAGCATGAGTGCTTGTCCCTGACTGCCGCTGATCTGTTTTATGAGGGCTCCTCTGCCTGAGTAAGGCACAGTACAAAGACCGAGCAAATTAGCAGAAGCCAGCCCAAAGCAGCTATCCGATCCAGACAAGCACAGAGACACGCCACACTAACTTTCAGCCAAGCAGCCTGTGATCTGGGAGCCAGAGAACAGGCCCTTCTTCAACCAGTTGTGGAAAGGCTAGCTTGACCAAAACACGACCTACAACTATCCAGGTAGTTCCAGATTTGAAGTGGAAGCTGATTTAGAATTTATTTAGTATAAAACAGTCCGTTACAATGAACATGAGTCAAGTTTAATCCTCCCTGACAAAATGACTAGAAAACAGTCCACCGGTATTGCAGTTTCAAAGTCAGTCAAACTATTTTAATTTAGCTTTGTATATTACTGAGATTAAAACAGTCTAAGGTATTTTGGCACATGTGAAGCTTAGCCAGTTTTAAGCCAGATTTACCAAGTGAAAAATATTTATTAACTGTGGACTTCCGTTAAGGTTTTAATGACTACCTTTGCATCTGTAACACCAATCACAAAATAGTGCTTGGGAATATCACATAATCAAATTGAAATTGCATTTACAATAATAAAAGAAAATATAAATAATAATAACATGTCAAAGTCATTTAAACTGACAAATAAGAATAATTTGGCAACTTTTTAAACAATCACTAGCATAAAAATGAAGAGAAGTAAAATTCTGTTCTTTTGCTGGTCAGTTTAGAAATAGACCAACTAATGCACACAGACACATATTTTGAAATCTTTTTGATAGATAAATGACAAATGACAAATAGATAAAGCCCTGGATGAAACACAATCAACTATTTCGTCCACTTTTTCCACTAAACAAAGTTCTGTTGGAGAGACGTTCCCCTGAGGAGCCAGAATGAAAGCTTTATGTTTTTGAATGATGTCGTTCTTCTCAACAGTGTTGATAATAATGCTGGCCTCTAAGTGCTAGTTTTCCAAAGAGTTGGAAAATACACAGCGACAGCACATTATTTCTTGCAGAACATTATTCTACAACAGGCAACAAAACTCAATGGGCTTTGACAGCTTTTGATGGCTTCCAGAACCGTATCTTGCACGTCAACAGGCATCTAAAAAAAAAACACCCAAAGAGACGTTCAAATATGTACCTGAATATCTACATCCGATACGAAATATCCACATTCAGAAATATTCAAAAATACTGAATCTGACATTAGACGTGGGCCGACTAACGAACTCTGCTGCAGTCTGTAAAAAAAGTTTCTATTAAAAATACTTAATGTGGTAACAAGCAACAGCACATGTTTTATTCAGCTTAAATATATACATGATATTACGGACATCAAATAAATTTTACATCTATTCAAACCTCAAACCAGTTTAAAATTCCTTATTTCCATGTTTAACTGTGCAGGATATATACAGTGTCAATTTAACATTACTTAATGTGATTTGAGACAGTTGTGCTGATTGTATTTCATACATTAACTAGTTTTGCAGCCCCAGAGCCAATTTAAAGAAGTGAACTTAGGATACCCAACGTGTCTTCGCTGACTGAATACAAAAAGTAGCTTCATTTCCCCAGACTACAGCTTTGACTGCATACAGCAGTCCTCTGGTGTGCTGTTCGTGTTTTCTGTGCAGATGGAGACCAGGCAAAACTCTACTTCACTTGGGAAAGTACTCTTAAACCCAGCATGAGGGGAAAATAGAACAGCAGACAGACGCAAACAGGAAGAAAAAAAAATGAGTGAGGAGCGAAATCTGGGCCGACCAAAACAAAAGTTGATTCAAGAACCTGAAGTGAACACTTAGAAGAAACCCAGGCAGGGAAGGGAGCACAGAATAGCTGAGGATAACATGCACACAGGCAGAAGCTGAGGATTTATTTGCTGTTCAGAGAGGCGAAAGCCCAACGGAGAGGCCAAAGTCTCTTTCTGGAAGTGGCTCTCTGTGCGCAGGACCTGCTTAAACCTTACATCATTTATTCATTTATTCCACAGTATCAGCACTGTCTTGCAAAGCCCACAGGAGCCATGCGGCACAGACAAACAAACTGCCCTGCTCCTCGTCTGATTCTCTCACACACAAACACACACGCACACTGAATGTAATACCTTAGGCTAGACGCCTTGCTGCTTATTTGACACATCTGAACAATGCACAGTGCAGACAGAGCACTTCAGTTCTCACAGTTCACTTGTAGATCTCATCAAAGTGCTCAAAGCGCTCTCCTGTGTTGTTATAAGACTCCTGTGACTCCTGTGACAGTGATTTTTCATTTGTGTTTCTGCAAAGGGTGCAAAAGTGTCAGTTATGGGTTTCAAATGGCAAGCTTTTTTGCCCAAACTGTACTAAAACAGCATTTCCCAATATTTTGTGACCCTCTCTGCTGACCACAAACGCTTGGGTAAAGATTTCCTTTAGGATCTCTCCATAAGTAGAAAATCACAATGATCCAGGCACCCTCAAAGTTCGCCTGAATGTGTGATCCCACAATATAATATGTCTCAGCATGTTCAGTTTGGACCCCTAACAGTATCACCACTGTCTATGAAGCAATACTGAAGCAATAATATTTCTGAGCTATGGGTATCTGTGCCCTATCCTGGACTTAACCTTTAAAAATAACATGTGACGCGTATGTTGCACAGACAGTCAGATGGGTAAAATATAGAATTTCTTTTTGACCACTTTTCCTAGTTCCAGCAATATCAGCTATTATCTTCTTTTTAGATGTATGTGCACATGGAGTCTTTGGCTAAATCATTAAAAAAAACCCCGCTAGATTTACCAACTCGTCATGAGTCAAAAATTAATTTCAAACCAACCCATTTATAGCACAAATGTTTCATTATGCTGATCTCTGGAGGCCTGGTCTTTTTATAGGAGTGTAGACCCCAATTAAAGGCATGACATTTTACGCTTCTTTCTGTCCAGCTTTAAATTTATATGTAAAATAGTACCAGTATGTCTTCTTAACACAGTCTGTCAAGAGGCTGGAATTCTATTCATTTCATGTGTTTGGCCTAACAGCTGATCTGGAGGTTAGGGAGTTGCCCCTGTGATCAGAAGTGCCATCACTGCTAGTGTCTTCACATTGTTCATATCGTGTGCTTTGCTGTGGTGTGTTTACACTTGACTGTAAGTAAAGATACTTTAGAAGTTCGTTGTTGGGAAATAAAGATTGTTGTGAAATGAGTTTCTTACTCAAAACAGGTCATTTGTTACAAATGAATAATGAAAAATCACTGCTCCGAAGATTGGCTGTTTCATTTAGTCGATATTCTTGTTAAAAAAGATACTTTTAAACAAATATATTAGACCACCAACAGATACTTCAAGTGTTTCTGCTACCATTCGAAAATTATGGAAATAAATGCAATTTAGTGTGATTATCTACACATAATACATTTTTGACTATTTAGATGTTATCTGCAATAGAGACACATTAATCTCCATTTCAGGTCCATTTTATGATGCAATTTTAGGGAAATCCATGCCTCCTATTGGGAGTCTTAAAGCACTTCCGACTGCAAATTGCTTCTCTCAAACTATGATAGGATTACTTTACTTACTACTTCCTGAAAAAAAATACAAAAAAACAAAGCAAACAAAAAAAGAAACAATAGAAGAAAATAACATGAAAGACAGGATAAAAAAATAAGACAAAAATGTAAAAGTAAACTCAGTAATTCATATCTCTGTTCTTACGAATATTCAAGATCTTGCAAGAAGTCAGCACTGCCGTCTATCTCTTTATCAGCCCTATAATCTATTTTTCATTACAAATGTTACATTTTACTTTGTTTTTCACTTAGCCTGAAGTAAAGTACATGTACTTCATTCAGTTTTCATACAGAACACCCTACATTTAGAGGCGTGTGCACACAGATGCAGGCACACTGTCCATGTGTGGTCAAAGCATTGAGGTCAGAGCTTTGAAGACGACCCTACAGTCCTAGAATGCCTGGAATCGAGGTATCAGTTCTTTTTGGGATCGATTCAGTCCTTACTCTTACCCTAATTAATTAGTTTAGTAATTTAGCTAACTTGAACCTAAAGGAGAATGTTTTTGTTCCCAAAGTTCTGATCCAGCTTTGATTATGCCTGTTTCAGGTACATTTCCAAGTGTTCCTGCAAACACGTTTGGACAAAGTCACCCCCTCCAGGCAGTTCATGAACTCGCTTTTTGAAAAATGCTTGGCTCCGGAAAAAAGGACATCAAAAACTCAAATTAGCAAGACTTTACTCCTGGCACCACGTCCGATCATAGAAGTAATGGACAGTGATTCTCCCCTCCCTTTTCACTCCGGTGGGAATGACCAATTATAGCACTTGCCATTGTGCATTACCTTAAGAGCCCATCCAGAAAGATCCATTACAGTGAGTGGCCCGCGTGGGGGAGTTCCTCCGCATGCCAGAACATTACCACAGTTCGCTATCACCATCAATAATGCATGGCATCGCTCTTCCTGTCTCTCCATCTTTCTGAGGCTTAGGTTCAGCCACTCCGTCTGGCCCTGGCCAACACTGTCTTGGGCCTGCTGAACAAGTCTAATGGTCCTAATGATACAGATTCGTCTCAACTCCCTGCATCAGGGGTTACACTACTAATGGCCAATACATCATCAAACGCATTTCCACACCGCTGTGGGCAGATGGGGAGAGGGGGGAGAGGGGAAGTGTTCGCGAGAATTCATTTTTTCCCCCTGCCCTCATCAGCCCGAGCGCAAACTCAGAGCAAACCTCTGGGAGCTCATTCTTAGGAAAAAAAACATGAGGACAACTGTAAACACCAACCAACAGGAACGCACATGGACTGGGCTGGGGTCCCACATTTTATTTGTTTATTTATTCATTTGATTTAAAGAGCCTAAGAGCATTCACTGGTCAGTATTTGTATTTAAACTAGATCTCTCCTGCATAAATGTTCAGTGTAAATTTTAATGACACCCATTCGGTAGCATGAAAATAAAGTGGCCCCTTATACTCTCACGTGAACACACCACAGCACAATAAATGTGTATTTCTCTGTGGGCAGCCACCAGTGTGGCACCCAGGGAGAAATAGGTGGGGATGGTACCTTACTCAAGGGTACCTCAACCCACAGTCTTTCAATCACAGCAGCAACTTCCTAAACACCAGACCACTGGCTGTGCCACTCAATGGAAATTACAGACTTATAGTGACTATCAGTTTCAATAAATGCAATAATATTTTTTATATATTTTGAAATTAAAGCAATAACAACAATAACAACAACAACAACAACAACAATAATAATAATTATAATAATAATAATAATAATATAATAATAGATAAATAAATAAATAAATAAATAAATACATACATAAATAAGTAAATAAGTAAATAAATAAATAAATAATAAATAAATAATAATAATAATAATAATAATAATAATAATAATAATAATAATAATAATAATAATAACAATAATAATAATAATAA
>JBBKCR010000018.1:11252461-11264011 GCA_037577295.1 Ladigesia roloffi
AAACATGACTGGTGAACACTTGGACTTCCTCTGTCAACAAGAAGAACTCTTGTTTTTATTTACCCACTGCTTTAGTTCATCTCCCTTCTACCAAGTGGAGAAAAACACTTTTAACAAAAATAACTTAAACAAAAATAAAACAATTCAATTAGAAAATTCAAAGATTAAGTTGTTGTGCTGTCAGCACCACAGTCAAAACACAATTTAGCAAACAAAGCCCTCATCTCTCAGGATGTATTAAACAAACAATTTGAGATCAGTCAGAATCCCTCAAACATTAATAATCATTCATTCTCATTTACTTAAAAAAAAGTTAATGAGACCTTTAATATTCCTATTTCTGTGCACATTAAGGCACATCTTCTTGGCAGGTGAGCAGTCCCAGCAATGACTTTTAAAGAATGAGCCTCATGTAGCTCTCAGCATGAATCCGTAATCATTACTCTGATCCCTCTGAAATGCAGCCGAAAAAGACAGAGGGAATGAAAAGAGAGAGAGAGAGAGAGAGAAAGTGAAAGTGATCCAGCGTGGAGTATGGAAGGAAGAAACGGGATACACTCTCGTGGAGTTACTCACTGGCATAAACAGTGAGGGGGGCACCAGCATGGCAAGTCAGAATAAAAAAAGAGCATCTTATCTGTTTTCTCTGTTTTTGTCTGTTTCAGTGTAAGATCTGATATGATTTTCTCTAAATATCTTCCAGCTCTTCTCTCTTTATCTCCCTCTCCTTTTGCATTACTCCCTTTCTTTTTCTGTTCATTTCTCTTGAATCTGTCAGGTACCAATTCACCAATACATCCTGATATACAAATGAGGTTAATCAATTTTTTTCTTCCCCATCCTCTCATTTCTTTTGGGGGGCTTTGTTGTATTTTGCTCTGGTATGTAATATTCGTGCCCTACCACTCACAAAAGCAGCAGACTCAATAGTCATGCTGAGGAGGCAAAAAAAAAAAAGCCAGTGACAGGCCATTCATTTTCTCTGACTAAAATAACATCATTTGAGGGTGGATAACAACAGCAAACATGGGGTGGAGTATTAATTTGAATAGGAAGCCAGGTGGGTATTGTCCTTCCTGTGTGCTGGTGCCTGGCTGCAGCGAGGCTGGCAGTGCGCTGTCAGGTCCCGGGCTGCCAGAGCCCAGCGGCTGTCAGGATGACAGACAGTGTGGGGCTGGAACAGGAGAAATGAAGCCATTTGTTTACAGTGCACCACATTGTCACCCTTATACATGGGACACACCAGCTGCCTGGGCCAAGGAGCTGCAGGGGGGCAGGCCAGTGCCCAAAACAACCGAGGAACAAGAGAGCAAACACAGAGCACCCAGCCAGAGCAAACCAGCCCCCACCTCTAGCAACCACCCCCCCTGCCTCTCAGTGGGCTAGCAAGCAGATTTTAAATGTCATGTTAAGAAGCCCAGGGGCTGCTGACTGGAGCGTAGCAGAATGGTTATTTCTTGTTTTAGCTGAGAGGGTCATTACATGTATAAAGATCAAAGTCATATGTAAGGCTGAGGAGTGGCTAAAACATTACACAATGTTTTTTTTTTTATAAATGTTCTTAGCCACATGAAAATTAGGGACCAGATACTATTTACTGTACATTTGGTTCTTGGCATATAAAAATATTTTGGGAAACATTTCTACCACCCTCTAACCACATTTTTGTTAATGTCACTTGCTATTTAAAAATATCCCCAATCCGCCTAACCGCATGAAACACTGTCCCATAGGCAAAAACGGACAAAGAGTCAAACTAAGGTTAATATCAATTAAAATGTCCCATTAACTTAAGGGGGAGGGGTCCCAAACAGTGAAAACTTTGTGAGCGACTCAGTGAGAGATTGCAGCAGCTCTTTGAAACAATGGCCAATCAAAATGCTGATAATATAGCATGTAATGATATAAACTACCAAAACTGAAAAATCATCCTGACAGATCCTCCTGATTCATCTCCTGAGGACTGTGTGTGAAGAAATTCATGAAATGGGTTCAGGGTGTTCAATGACTGAGAAGCTGCACATAAATTTTGTGGCAACAGTTTGGATATGGTCCCCCATGACCGTGCCCCTGTGCAGAAAATAAGGTCCAAAAATACATGGTTAGATGAAATGAGGAACTCCAGTGGCCTTTCCAGAGCTCTGAACTGAAGACAATCAATCCTCATTCAACATCAGTGCCTAACCTCACCAACGACCTTTTGACTGAATGGGCACAAATTAAAACAGATATTATAAATAGGACAGTCCTAGCCTCAGGTGAGGCTAGCAATGCAGCTATAACAAAATAACAGTATTATATTATAGTTGCAAGGGGGTGTGGGCTCCTTCATATTAATGCCCTGGTTTTGATATGGTACGTCCAATAAGCTTATTTAAGTGTAATCTTTAGATACCTTGAGAAATTATGTATTTCTTGCTAACTAGAAAGCTCTTTGTGTGTGATCTTGATTACCATTGATTACCGTTTCATGTAACATCTCAAGCTACACATAAGTTATTAAAAATACAACCCTTGGTATGACAGCTTTGAAATGTTCATCCATTCTATGAGCTACCTCGTGTCCCTTGGCTGGCCTCTGCTGACCGACATGCTCATACAGCAACGCATCAATCCCAGTGTGTGATTCACCTTGGCTGCAGCTCCATTCTAATGTCTTTAGGAAGCTAAGCAATATCTCTCCATGTAATGGGAGTTTATATTATTTTCAGCAACTAGATAAAAGGCGCTAGAAAGACAGTGACGGGTACTACAGTGAAGATGAAACATTTCTGTCAACCCCATCACCCAAGAGAGGTGAGCAATGACGGAGTGAAGCAAACGGCAATGGAACTCGAGCGCTGCACAGCAGGGCCATGGCGGTTTTATTGATGAACTCTTCTTCTCCTCCTCCCCCTCCTACATCCTCAAGGACAGATCACCATGCATCCCGGATTAGAATTGTGGGAAGGACCTGAAAAGTTTGCCTCTGTTCCGCTACATCCTCTTACTCCGGGTTGATGTATTGGGCTGGCTGACATCCCAAAGAGAAGATAGTCATGAATCTTTAATGCTTCCTGTTCATAAATTACAGTGGCACAATCAGCTGGGCTTCAGCTCTTCCTGTTCTCTGAGAGACTTGGAGGTCTCATTAATAACTGATAGTGAGCCGGGGAGATTTGTGGTGCGTGAGCACCAGTTTGCCACTTACACATCAACACACTTGCTCGGCGAAAGCTGCAGGCGGTACTGTTCCACTCTGCATTCTGATCACCACTCCTCAAAAGGGTTCCTTTCTTATAAAGGCTGCAGGAAGTTATGTTAATACGGGCACCACCCACTTGAACATAGTTTGTCAAATCAAAGGTGGGCATGATTGTCATTCCTCACTGTCTGTAGGTGATGAAGGTCAGATTCATCTGCTTCTGAAGGAGGGCTAGGATACAATTTATGAAACCAGCACTCCAGTTAATGATCCTCCCATGAACACTGCTTAGCAGTATGCTCAGCCAATTTGCGATTCATTTCTATTCTTTAGAAAATCAGCCTTCTTCTTCTTCAAGAGGGCCACTGTGTGTCCCCTTCCTTGAAGGTTGCACGGCACAAATAGCAGCTCATTGATCACAGGCTTTGATGACTCCCGCCCAACCTCAAACCTCCACCACGTATTAATAACTAAACACAAGAACCTCAGAACTTTATTTTTCACTCTTGCACATTTTTGACATTAAAAGTAAAGTTGGCGTTTAACAGAAAATGGCTCTAGGCTAAAAAGGGAGCATTAGAAGAGAGTCGGCTTTGACTGTGATTCTTGTCTCTCTTGAGTCCTAAAATGCCTAGACAATTTCTTGCACATCCTGTGTGTCACTCATAAAATCAGCCATTAGAAAGATGTAATACAGGGCAAAGGAACTTGCAGGGAACAGAGCACTGTTTCAGTTTTCCTTAGTCATCACATATCTGCCTCCTTCCCTACAGTAACTGGGAGGAGAACGAGTGTACGAGCAGTGTCCTGTCCTTGTCAATTTTGCCACGCCTCTGCAGACTGCTATATTGAGATGTGTCATTACTCATTTCTGACGTTTCATTTCTCCACACAGGGAGTGGAGCCAAAGTGTCAGACTGAGGTACGGATTTGCATTGCATATGTTGAGTTTCGCAGCAGCCTATACCCAAGTACAGGATCCTATCTGCAATATGTCTGCTCTGACACTGCGAGGGAGAATGAGATACAGAGGAGAGAGAGAAGAAAGAGAGAAAGAGAGAGAGAGACAGAGAGAGAGAGAGAGAGAGAGAAAGCGAGAGAGAGAGAGTCACAAAAGAACTATTGACCTCTTCATAACAGCATCATGAGACAGTTCCTAAACAGCACATTATTGACAGAGGGAGTGACAGGGGAACTAGATTAAGGACATGAGGACAGATACTGCCCCTGTGGCCCACTGACACAATGACAGCATGGTACAGATGGAGGGAGAACAGCATGTTGCACAGATGGAGGGAGAGGGAGATGAATAAAAGTGGCAAGACAGACGATGATCTTTACAAGAGGTCAGAAAGCTACAAGAGCCAAGAAGTCAGCACTCAGCACTAACTTGTAGCAAAGCTTTGATGAGGCCTGGAATTTCACCAGACCCGACCACAGTCTGAAAAAATAGTGAGCAGGACACTGAATAAAGCTTCGGAATACTCCACATTCCTAATCACAATGCCTGTAAAGTTAGCAACGCTGCCCTTAGCAGTCAAATGCAAGCTCAATATTAAGCTTTTCAAAAGTTGAAATTCCATTTTACCACATTTTCTTAATGTTAATCAATGCCTTTAAACAACATGCCAAAGGTTTTCTGTCTGGGTGAACCGTGTAAAGCACTGTTCTCAAGGGCATTGGTAGTATTTTTAATGTGAGGGGGAAACATCAGTCTATGTGTGGGTTGGGCTTGGGATGGGGGTGGGGTTTTGGTGGGGTGATGGATGGGTTGCTGCATATGTGAAAAGTCTTGGTCATTTGGGGAGGCCAGGAATCAGTGTCCATGCAAAGTCTTGGTCATAGTCTGGGGGAAACAAGAGGGAGGTTGCATTCGTGCAGGGTCTCAGTCCGGGAAGCAATACATTGGAGGGATGAAATGAATTATTTTGAAGAGTGGAGGGAGCATGAACCTCCCTGCTATCATGGTTCTGATGCCCATGACTTTTCTAACGCTACCTCACTGGCAGGAGTGACCTTAGCATGCCAGATCAATAATGATTTAGGAGCCAATATGGAAAATAATTAAAGAAATATTAAAAGCCCTTAAAGTAATGCGGAGAAATCTGACCCAACCCCCACATGGATTTGAGAAAGGATGAGATTGTTGGTATCCTGTCGGGTTCGGACAAAATCTGAAACCCCTGCTTGAGAGTTACTGTTGTTCACTGTAATTGCACAATTGATATTTGTTTCACATTTGCACTTAGCCTTTACTTTGTTAGTCTTTAGTCCTTTTTTTTGTTTATTTATTTTCTTAAAACCTTTCGTTTTAATATTTATATATTTTTAATGTTAGTCTTTAATCTTTGATTTTATCTTACTTTACTTATTTACTTTTAACTCAGCATTTCTTTGTGGACAGCAAAAAAGAATTTCACTGCACAGAGAAATGCAATTACTTTTGTACACATGACAATAAACACTTTGAATCTTGAATCTAAACAGTTTGTTAGTTAATCTTCATGTGGATTAATGAAGTAACTGAAGTTTGGGAGGCAAACTTAACCCAAAGGTCTTTTCCTAACTTAACATCCGATATCTTTCATCTCGATTGATCAGAAAAATGTCCTTTTGGTTCCTCAATCTTCCCTCACTCTTGTTTTATCAGAGTGGAGGCGGGTCTTCTTGCTCATCGAGAAGCTGCCCAGAAGTTCAGCCCTACATTATCATAGTTCAACCATATATTGAAGGAATCTTCAAAACTAGCAAGCTCAATTTTGGCTGAAGACATTGGTTGCAATGTGCAATAACCAATCATAGAATTGTTTGCTGTGCGCCAAGAGAGTTATTCCTGGGTGTTCTGTGAACATGCATGGTTATGTGATCAAGGGAAGATGTAAAATGATATAAAGATTTTTAGGGCGATAGAAAAAGGATCCAAATAGTGGTGACATGTCCTTAAATGTGTCACATCCAGAGAATTAATTATATGTTGCAAAAGAACCGCAAATATTTTGCTTTTTTCATACAAATGTATATAACAGTTCTTGAATGTAGTGCATGAATGTAGTACGAAAATAGTATTTAACCCCATGCACCATATCTTCAAGCAACAATGACCAAATTAACGTGTGATTTCAGTATCATCTGCACTACTAATAATATCACCCTCTACTTAACATTACTACAAGGTTTAATGCAAGCTGAGGACAAAGGAAAGCAAGAGACGAGGTCTCCAAGTTCTTATTAGGTCTAGCATCGCCTCGTGTTTCTTTTTTTTTTGGACATTACATACCAAAGAATTGAAAAAGGCTCATAAATAAGCATTTCCGTGCTCGATTTGAGCTGTTGTTTGTGCTATCATCACTTTCTGCTTTTTATTCATTTGCCTTGAAAGGCAACGCATTCTAATTTCGTACAACAAAAACTTGAGAGAAATGAAAAGCAACAGTGCTGCACGTCTCCTGCATGCATTTTCAATTGAAATCTGTTCTTTCATTAATTCCTATATTGATCCTGGGCAGAAGAGTGTGAATTATGCCGTGAATTCTTAGCTCCCACATAATAGCTTCCATTCATCAGAGCCCTGCCCCTTCAGCAGCTCCCATCACTGTGCTGGCCTCTGGGGCTCATAAAAACAATTTCCCCATTTCCTCTCACACTTATCAATAATCAAAGGGCAATAAACCTGGCAATTACATAAAATACAACATTTATAATTTGTGCTTTATTGTTTCAGCAAGACAATGGGCAGTTTACAGCTGCGAGCAGGCCAATGGCTTTGAGCCAGCTTTCTTTTCTTTCGTTATTTTTTGCCATGGCTGAGCTTGACAGTGATTACAGGCTATATGATCCATAATGAGGCCTTTCTCCACGCCTTAAGTCTGCCTCTTCACGCACGGCTATTCTAATCCAGCTCTCCTCACTTGCACCAATCACTTGACCAAGGCTATTACTGCTGTGAGTGGCTTACGTGGAACTCACAGTGAGGCGTGAAAAGCGGCAAGATATTTCCTTTTCCATCGTCGTCCATTTAAAACTACATCTTTGTGCACAAACTTCATTGAGAGCAGCTCAAAGGCTTAAGGGCAAGCCACTGTAGATCTTTAAAAAAGGTTGATATAAAACAAGGAGGACACAGCTGCAGCTTTAAGTGTGCTAAACAGCCTAGCAGTGTGCTCCTAACTTCCATCAGAACCAGGGACTTGAACCCAGGAATGTGGCTCTATAGAGTGTGTCTTTACCCCTTAGCACAAACCTAGTGAGCTACAGAGAAGAGGTTTGCTGAGAATATATTTAGACTCAATTTATGATAAAGCACGGCTGAAAATGGCCGACGCAAAGGGCAAATGTGATGGAGCAGAAACTCGTTTCAAGCCGCTCTAACACAAACGGATCATTTCCTTATTAATAACCAAAACGACAGTTACAAATATTTTTTTATGAATAAAGTACAGGCACGGGGGGCAAAATGCAGCCATATTTTCAGACATATGTCCTGAAATGGTTCGGAAAGTATGTGTGTGGCAGTGAAAGAGAAAAATGGCTGCTCACTTAAACTTTCAAACGAGCATTGACTTATTCCTGTCTCGAGGTTCTTCTCTCCTAATGCTGTGTGTTTAGCACCTCATATCTCTACAGCACTGCAATGTTTTCTGCAGTTCAGCAGCAGGCTCAGCAAAACTCTCATTTTTAAATAATCAATGCTAAGTACTTGACCATCTGATTGATAAGCTATATACACATGCCCAAGGGGCACTCTAATTTTTCAAACACCCTAGGAGGAGCATCCTCAAAATTCACCTATAAAAAGGATAATAAAGCACCACACTGTGCTGTTCTCTTGTAGTTTACAATGAAGTCAGAAGCCCTTTTTTGTAGGACAGTCTGAGAGGAGCTGTTTTATATCTCCTCTGCCCCTTACCTCAGGTTGTTATATGTTTCTTATTTTCCTTGCTACCTCTTGACAGACCTGTCTACCCCCCTGAAATGTATCGTTTTGTCTGTATGGTCTGAGAAAGTGTAGTGACAAATAAAAGCTTTCATTCATTCTTTCATACAGGAATAGAACAGACAATATTCCTTTTAATTATAAAATATCTTCTGCTATTACATTTTCCACTAACTAGCTAGCACAACTACAGGCACACCAGCTATTTCAAGTGCTATTTTCCTCTTTCTTTTACACCATTTACACCCCGTTTACTTCATGTAGACCTTGAGTTCTGTCAGATTGAAAGTTTTTCTTCTCCTAAAGAAAATCTCATGATTTGAAGCTGTGTTGACATTGACAAGTTTCAATCTGCATGCCTGCAGATAATAATGTGCTTAAACTACTAAAGCCTCACATTTACACCCAGAGACTCGAGACTTGACTCTGGCTTGAACCTAAGAAGCTTGAGACTCAACTCATATTCACATAAACTGACACATGGCCATCTCTGCCTTCGAGTCACTGGGATAGAACACCCCTCTGGAACAGGGGGAGGAGTAACTAAGTGTAGAAGGAAAAAGCAAAAAAAGGAGCACTGACACACAAGAAGCTTCACTGGTCCCTCATTAAACCTGGCGCTGGAGGAATAGCACCAGAGGAACACCTGCTCAGTCAGGATCTAACCACTGGGGAGGAAGCAAATACCCAAGACAGGCTTGGGAAACCTTTTAATCAAATCAGAGTCAGCGACCCTGAGAGACAACAGGGCTGGAATGGGGTCGGCCCAGTGTGTCTGACACTGGATCAGGCATGGGTGAGCAGCTAGAAAGAAAAGGACTGTATGAAAATTTATATTAAAGAAGGGAAGACGATGGTAAGGCATGTGTGAGACCGAATTTTCCAAGGCTAAGCATAATGAGAGGAGAGATGCAGCACTGTATGTGTGTGTGATGCACCAGTGTATGTCATATTTATTCCACAAGAAGTGGGCAGTGTACTGTACATTTGTTGAACAAGACTGTTGAACAAGTCTTGCATGTGAACCAGCCGCTGTAGTTCTATAGTGTGTCTGCTGTAATAGGACACATGGGGGTTCATCAGCACTGATGTTGTCAGAAGGGACCAGCTCGCGCTGCTTGCATTTCACTGATTTATAATAGTTTAGCTGATTTTCTACAGTTATTTAAACACATAAATTTGTAGCTCAGTCATATTTGATGAGAGCTTAATTTAATCCAAAACTAACCCTCATAAAGTAACCACAACCAGTTGTTCCTGCTAAAATTACCGCAAAGCCTTTTTTCTTTCATTTACCTTACCCCAAGCTACTGTAGCACCACACTGGGACACTAATACAACCTATTATGCAACAGTTCCAAAAACACAATTTTATTGGATGAATAACCTGCAGAAACCGTTCGGTAAAAGGGGTTTTTGTGTTTCTTTATAAAATAAATATTAATGTATTTTCCCTCTATTAGAAGTAATAACATTTCTAATCAAATATGTTTGGTGAAGGTTTAAATATCCCTTTGTATTGTAGAGTTGAGTTCTATAAGGAGTAGAGTGGTAAAGAGCTTTAACACAACATTGCACAATATTTTATGGAACTTTTTCAGTGTGCCTTGTCTTTTAAAACTCAATTAATAAGTATTTCATTGTGGATTTTAATAAATAAACAACACTAAAACACATTTAAACAATCACATTATAATCAAGTGTTCAAGAAATAATGAATCATGTTCCAGAAATGAGAGAAAATGCAAAATCAAAATGCTGTGAATTATTTTCTGTAAAATAGACATCATATTCCTGTAGGTAACCCGGACTTATCCAGTAACCCCAGTGTTTTTCCCACCATATTTGTATCATTCCTCTGACAAACAGTTGCTACATAATGATAACCGTAAACTGGCAGATGAGATCTGAAATAAGTCTGAAAAAAATCTGAAATAAGCCTTTTTTTACAACTTTCTTTTTTTTAGTAAGAAAATTAAGAGTATTTAAAAGTAATTAAAATTAGAATATGATGTTCTGTGACCAGATCACTCTGTTGCTTACAGTAAATATAGAATTTAGGCTGTTTGAATGCGTGTAGGTATGTGCTGGGTGATAGTGTGTGTGTGTGTGTGTGTGTGTGTTCGTGTGTGTGTGTTTGTCAGGGTGAGGGGAAAGGCCTCTCCAAAAGGCTGTGGAGATTTGTGCCAGGGGGTTTAGTGTGTATGTCAGAATGAGAAGAGATCAGTACATCACAAACACTTATAAACCACACACAAGCCCTTACCCTGAGCGTTTGAGGAGATTTAGGTGGAGCTCCTTTGATGTCCACTTGTGCCATGTCATCAGCGTGCTGATTTAGGCCATGGATAAATATGACCGTCCCACTGTCCACAACATCTCTCCTGGGCACCAGGTTCAGATCCTCGTCTATTAGGAAATCTGGATGGGACACTTCAAATGACACGCCCTTGTTCTCCGCACAGTCATCGAACACCACTGCAAAGACACATACACACACATATACACAGATTCATTAACACCACAGAAAAGCACACAAAAAAACACAGACTCCTGTCAAGGCAAGAAGTCTACAAATGAACACAGAGATGCATAAATGACATTATTAGACTGACATCGCATTGCCCAGGATGTATTTAACATTGCCGCTAGTGTAAATCTGGCACAGTAGATTTTATTTTTGATAATGTATGTGCTGTCAATGAAAAATTCATAACAAAAAGGGATGTGTCCCTGAAAAGGGAAAAAGTGACTGGACTTGGCAGGAAAGCTCATTCTGTATCCACTCACCCGTGAGTCTACAGCAATGTACAGAATTTGAAATATGACTCATTTATCAAGAAGCATTATTGTGAAATAGTTTTGCATTCAAAGTATGCTTCCTTTCTCTTTGACTTATAATTTTTACTTTCTTGGGATCTGAAATTGAGTATGTCTTTATACTTTCACTCCACTGAAAATATCCAGTACTGTGACCGAACATTTTTTTTTTGACATATTGAACAAACAAGATTTTCCTATTTTTTCGCTTCTACATACAGCAGATGAACATAAAGACTCACTGAAACAGAGCTTGCAGCAGCATAAGTCAGAGTGGAAAGTGCAAAAATAGAAAGTTTATTCTTTATTCACTGACTTCAGATGATTGATGGTTGATACATTCAGTAAAAATTAAAGATTATAGTTTTATGGACTAAGGCCACTGCACAAGCTCTGCCACTGTTTTGGCTGCTAAAAAAGGTGATTTCCCTCCCATCTTTTTCTTGCCCATTATTCTTTCCTTCCCTCCTTCAAGCTTTGAGTTACATCCCTGTAAGGTGACCTAGAGGGATACATATAACACAGACCTCTGTCTATTGCAAACACACACACACACACACACACACACACACACACACACACACACACACACACACACACACACACACACACA
>JBBKCR010000018.1:11269091-11306438 GCA_037577295.1 Ladigesia roloffi
GAACAAAAAAGGAAAGTGTACTTTTTACACAGTTAAACTTGAAAATGGGTCAATTTTGACCCTAACACAACAGAAGGAATTGACTGTATTAATAAATAAAATCTTTCAAATGTTGGTGTTTGTTTTGTAAATTCTAAACTCCATTGCTTTGAAAACATTTGTTCCATACATATGTGTATTTTTTTATCCCTGTAAATCAAATCAATTTAATGGAATCCAACTGAAGTGATGCTAAGATTTCAAAAAGCAAAGCAAAACATGTTTGCAGTTTGCATGCACAGGCAGTTTAAAGTAGTTTACATGAATAAAAGCAACATCTAATTACCCTGAAGAGGGCAATGAAAAAGGTAAAATTTCACGATGAAATGTATCTTAATTGAATAAATTTAGAGACTTATGTTTATAATAGACTAGCCTCATTCAACACTTTTTATAATGCAGTAATGACTTCTAATATTACCACTGCATGCGTACAGAGTTTTATATGTGACCACTGAGCTAAATGACCTGAGCAACAATTAGCAATGAGGTACCCCATGGACAACTGCAATCACCATTGGTGATGAAAAGACGGGAGTCTAATTTGACAGACCTAATAATTGTACTGAAACCTGCTGATTTCTTGCCAGGTGAGTGTTAAATGGTAGAAAATTTTCTGCTATTAAACAGTTTGCTCTTGGTGAACGGACTGGATTAGCAGCTAAAAGAGCTTGGACCACCCACAGGTGCGACAGCAGAACCATTTGTCTCATTTTGCAGGAGCCACTCTTGACTTAAGACACTCAGGCAGATAGATACACTAATACTCACGTACACACACACTCAAACACACAAAAACCTGGCTGTTTTCAGTGAGCAATAAAACTGCAGGTTTATATGGGAGCAGCTCTTCCCTGCAAGGAGGCAGAGCAGTGGGAAATGATGCGTTATGGTCTCTTGTGAACTAAGGCCTCATAAATAATTTTACGATGGGGAGAGAGTGAGAGAGAGAGAGAGGGAGAGAGGGAGAGCTGGAGCACACAGCATACGCTCCAATCACACACCTCGTATATCAGCTGGCATCCCGCTTGCCCTCTGGAGGAGCTCCTGACCGTCTGAAGAAGGTTCAGAGAGAGGAGCGTATCTATAGCTATAAATACACTCTACTTCTCATGCTCTCTGTCACCTTTTCTCTCCCTCGCTGCTATTTCCTTCCCTACTGGTGCACTTATTTCCAGTGCTGTTTGCACCTGGTGAGTAGATTCTTTAATTGAAGACTAAGATACGAACAATATAAACCAATTCTCTTCCAGTTACATACCACTCCAATTGCTATCCTTTCACATGGTTCAAAACAAGGAAGTGATTGATTGTCAGTTGTGATTTGCCAGGATGATGGTCAGTCTTTAATAACTCACATTTCATAAACTCATAAAAAAAACAAAAAACAAAAAACAAAAAAAACACGATTAACTAAACAATACAGTAAAGAAGCTTCTACATATTACTTTTTTCTATGCAATTCCAATGTGTATATGTAATTGTAATGCATTTTTGGAAGAAAAATACACAGGGTAATTGTGTGGTTGCTTTGTGTTTTGTAAGGGTTTTTGCTATGAGGTTCCTAGGTGGTTACTAATGCATCATAGGTGATTGTTAAATTGTAGCTAGCTGATTGCTGTGATAACTGTAATGACGGATATGACGTTGCTAGATGGTTGCTATAAAGCTCCAAGTGGTTGTTGATGTGTTGCAAAATGGTTACTGTGGTTTCACAGGAGAGGTTTAATGTAAAGATGGGTTGTCAAATTGCACAATGAGAGGTTTGCCACTACTTTTGCCCTTTAGCCAGATTTGAACCTACAGTCTCTACTGATGAGTGAGGACATCTCAAACCACTGAGTCACTCTCTATGTCTCTTTGTCTCTGCATTCGAAATGATCAATTAAATGACCAATTATTGGACACTGTCCAAGAAGCAGCATGCATATTTGCATAGAGAGGACGGCATCCAAACATCAGTTTTATGGCCAAAAAAAGTTTGTGTTTGAAAAAAAAAATTCTGCCCACAGCAGAACTGGGAACTCTCCAAGGCTCTTGCTCTCCAGGCCAGCACATTACCACTAAGCAAAAAAAGGAGGGGGCAGAAGAGTCCCCATTAACAATGCAGGAGGGGGCAATGCAAAGAAGTTGAAAGCTCACTTCAAACCTCTCTAACTTACAGCAGTGGATCATTTTCTTATTAATAAACATAATGACAGTTTCAAAATGTTTTCATTCATTAAATTACATGTACTGAGTTATGCATGCCCAAAAATGAGTGGAGAAAACTTGCATAGCTGTGAAAGACAAAGAGATTAACACAGCAGAATAAAATCAGTTTTAGCAAAACAGAGCTTGCTCAGTTTAACTATCCAGCTAAAACATTATTCTCTTTAAGCTTCGACCAAAAAATATTTTCACTAACAGCAGCTACATTTTGATTTCATATCAGCTAAATGAAATGGCTAAAAGCTTGCTGACTACCTAACAGGGAAGTACCGTGAGGGAAGTACCGCGAGGGATGTGCCGTGTTTCCGGTGGGAATATGTGCATTTCAAGTTGAAAGCTATGGTTCAGGGAGGGTTGATATGTTTTATGCATATCTTAGCGGCATCTCGGGCCGACAAATTTTTAGGCAGCTCAAAATCCCAGACGATTCTAACGTTCTGGCGGGACGCCGGATGCAGGTGTCAAAATGAGGACATGTCCGGAGGACTTCTGATCACCCTACTGAACTGGACTGTGTTTTCATTGATTCTATTTGCAAAGGTTAGATCAAAATCTATGTCTCACATGAAAAATGTAAAGAAAGACAACAAAAACATGCGTTTTAATCTTTACTGGAATATTGTTTACTGAAGTAAACACTGGTGTGCAGAGTTTGAGATGAGATGAGAGTACAGTTAGAGGTAGCAATCTCAGCACTGCAGGATTATTTTGACTGCACAACACTGGAATATGTTCAAGGAAGCTGCCACTCATGCAGTTTGTTAACTAGGAAGAGTACACAAAATCTGTGACTAGATTAATCAGTAAGTGCACAGAGGATGTTACTCTCACCAAAGCCATCAATATAAGAGCAATCAAGAAACCCTGGTTTACTGCTGCTGCTGCCTGGTGGCCACAGAAAGCTAGAGATGCTGCATTCAGATCTGATGTCTTTCAATGCTTCAATGCACTGTTTGATTATTAGGACATTTTAGTAAAATTCAAAGTAAAATTCACCCTTCCACCTGTTAACTAGATTTTTTGTCTGTCCACAACAGGTGTGAGGACAGCTTTAAGCTACCTGAATAGCTACAAAGCTCCAGGCTTGACAACATACCTGGTTGGGTTTTAAGAACTGTAAATGTCAGCTGACAGAGGTCTTTACAGATGTCTTCAGCACCTCCCTGAGACATGCACCTGTCCAAGCACACTACAAAACCATCGCAATAGTTCCAGTCCCAAAGAAGGCAACTGTAACCTGTCTAAATGATTACCATCTGATAGCAATCACTCCAGTTATTATTGAGAGGCTCATCATGGATCATATAGAAGATTCCCCAGCACATTTGGCCCACTCTAGTTTGCACAATGCCTAAATGGTCCACTGGAGATGCTGTATCTACTGCACTTCACCTCTTACTGACCCACCTGATCTAACTCATATGTGAGGATAATGTTCATTTTTATCAGCTCAGCTGTCAAGACCATAATCCTGTGGAGTCTGGGCCTGAAGCTGCTCTGCACAGTTCAGCACTAATCATCAGTTTGCTGATGATAAGACAACAGTGGGTCTTATCAACAAGAATGATGAGAAAGCAGACAAGGAGGAGGTGCCAAGTTGGACAAAAGAGATGTTTGTTGACTTGAAGAAATCATGCATTGATCACTCCCCACTCCCAGTGGTTCCATCATCTAGGGGGTAAGAGGCATCAAATTCCCGAGCGTCCACATCTCACATAATCTCACTTGGTCAATAAACACCTTGTCCTTGGCTTACAAAGCACAACAGCACATTCACTTTCAAAGGAAACTTAAGAAAGTCAGGCTACCTCCACCCATCATTGCCACACTGCACAGGGAAACTGTCATAACCAGCTGCATAACTGTCTGGTTTGAGAACTCTGCTGCCTCTGATTGCAAAACCTTGCAGCAGATTGTGAGAACAGCTGTGTCTCTGGTCTTACTTCATGGTACCTACCATAATTGCTGTTCAGGTGGGTCCTCGGGGTCCTAAATACTTTGCCCACATAGTAGTAAATAATCCGCTAATGGTGTAAGCCAAAACACTCACGTCTTAATTTTTAAATGGAAATTTTTTATGGAAATGTCTGTCATAAACTGTAAATGTTATATGGCTCTCATAACCCAAAGACCCCCGCTATTGGAGAAGAATTTAGCAATGTGGAGAACAAAACACACCCTTTCACAGTTAATTTGACCTTTCGCCATCAGTCAGGAGGTTCCAAAATATCTGCTCCAGCGCCTCCAGAACACCCAATAGCTTCATACCACAAGCTGTCAGACTCCTCAACACATTGCTTTTTTCATTCACTTTTGTTCATTCACTTCACTCCAACTGGGCTGTAAACTGCACTTTTACTTTTACCCGTAATCTCCTTCATTATATATGAAAATGTAGTTCTGAATAATCCAGATTTTTTGATTCACATGATGCCAAATGAAGGTACAGGTGCTGCACTTGATATCCAAAGGCTGCTAAATGTCTGATCTTGTGCAGCATCTCATGTGCTGTTAGTGCAAAATATGCTCAGATGTCGCTAATGTTGTTCTCTGTCCAACAGCATATTTTAAAAACTCTATACAACTGATCAGTTTGCCCTGCGATCAGGAAGTCATGGGTTCGATTCCCAAGACTGCTCAGCACCTCTGAGCAAGAAACTGTCCCAACGCACTGCTCCCACATTGAATTTTCTGCTGTTCCAACTGTGTGCTGTGGTGTATTCACGTATGACAGAATGGTCACTTGCACTTTCACTTCACTTTCAAAATCCTGTCCTATTCTGATATACATGCAGTCTTCCATTGCCCAGTGAGGCCTTGCTCAGCAAATGTCTTCATATATGCAGGCAAAAAGCTTGGAGTGTATATTGTTTATATGGTTTTGTATGTTATGCCTAATGCCCACTGTTTTTAGACAGATATTGTTGCTGTGCAATGTTATTATTATTTGTGCACTGTGATAGAGAGGTAGAGGAAGTTGAGGACAATATGTGAACTTGAACCACAACATTTTTATAACACAAATATCGGCCATAATATAAAATTTTAGACACGAAACCAGAATACTGTATTGTGTTTTACTGAATTGTTTACTGAATGCTGCATTGCGTTGAACTGCATTGAGACAGAAAAGAGCCGTGAGCAAATGTGAGGGGTAACCAGGGTTTGTGTCGCTGTCCCTCACTGATGAGTGCGAGGGTGTGTGTGTGTGTGTGTGTGTGTGTGTGTGTGTGTGTGTGTGTGTGTGTTTGTGTTTGCTGGAATGTGTGTAATGTGTGTGACACCCCCAGATCAGTGTCTTCTTTTTTGATAACAGTTTTACTGTTATCATCCACACTTACCTCTCTCTCTCTCTCTCTCTCTCTCTCTCCGTGTGTCTCTCTTGCTGACACACACACATCACCTTTCTTCTTTTATATAAATTTCTGTCTTTCATCCTCTTCTATACGTCTATCACCCTTGCTCTATGAGTCTGTCCACTCTCATTCATGCTCAGCATTTTCAATCGCTCTTTGTCCGCTTCACTCCCATTCTTTAATGTTCTTCTTTCTTCCCCATCTCCAGGAGACCTCCTGTCACCTTTGTCATACTGTAGCTTGCTATAATAGTAGCCATCTTTCTGAGGTCAGAGAGTAAATTGGGGCTTCTGAGCAAACAGATAGGTGCTGTCCCTAGGTGGTGTGAGCATATGTGTGTTCACTTAAATATATTTTTGGTTCCAGAATTCCACTCTTAGTTGTTATGAAAGAATACACTTAAGTACAGATTCTGTGTTGTTTTTTCACTTCAGCTCATACCAAAGTGGAAATTCCTCATTTTTGAATAACAGCAAATAAATCAAAGTAAAGAGTCTGTATTTGTTTCCTCAGTTTCCTATAAGCCCATATTGATCAAATCTTATATTTTTCACACTAGCCCCTTTAGTGTCGTAGTGTAGATTTACAGACTTTTGGCATCCTCTCAGGCAGCTTTTTGAGGAGCCTCTTGAGATGCTTGAAATTCTGCAGGCATTAATTTCTGTGTGCAGAATGTGCTGTATAAAATAATCACTTAAAACAGGCCACCCTGCCTTTTGAGGTTATTGAGGTTATTTATTGTGGTTAGGTCATGCCACAAACACCATTTCACCTTATATACTCTATAAATATGGTTATGGACATTCTGACTCGTCTTTGGTCACACAGCCGTGTACACACTGGGTATTCTTACATCCTGCTTTCATAGCCAGCATGACAGATGGCCTAGTCTTTACTCTCCACACATATAACTGTCCCTTGTGTGCCATAACCTGGCTGCTGCTTCACCTGTTGTCCTTTCTTGGACCACATTTAAAAGGCACTAACTAGTCTACACCAGGAACATACTGCTTCTGACATTTAAAATTTAAGTCTTACCAAATTCAGATTTTCCTGTCTCCAACACATCAACTTCAAAATTTGACCATTCACTTACTGCCTAATATATCCTACCCCCTGACAGGTGGTACTGTAACAGGATACTTATACGTTATTTACTTCGATTCTCAGTGCATTTAAGGTCATGCTGAAAAGTGATGAAAAATGTTACTACACCATAAATAACATGGTTCTGCGTATCCATTCTTACACTCCTGCCATCTGTTAGCTAGCTGCTATCTAGAGCACAACACCAGAAAACAGAAGCCAGGTCTATATGGTAAAGTTGGATGCCTCAAGCCTGGTCTTTGGTCTTGGTCTAGTCTTGGTCTCAGATACTTCTGTCTTTTCTTGGTCTTGCTGTTTCAGATTGATTTCGAGGCAAAAGTATCCACGACACTCACATTCGATAATGCAACATTCGATAATGCAACCTTTTTTTCACCTATTTTGTTGTGATTCAGACATTAAAATATGCAGTGTAGTGCTAGTTATAAATATTTTTTTGTAGCTTCTCTCCAGACTTAATTTTTCTGGTGAAGGGTAGCAAGCACTATCAGTGGCTTTCACTAACTTTACATATTTTGGTGATTTCATTTAGTAGAAACATATCAAAACCATTCCAGTGAGGACTTTAAGGGCTCATATATATAATTTGTTATTGAATTTAATGAGTATATTTATTTTTGGTGCTGACATGTAAGGAAGGATGGGCATTACAAGATTGTCTCTAGAACATTGCTAGGCCAGGTGTACATCTACACATTAAGCATAATTGAAATCAGTTACATATCTCCCATTCTTTAGACAGTTTTTGAAGATGTTAGCTGTTTTTTCAGATGACTTTGGGACCAGTCAATACAGTCATGTCAGTCGTTAACAGCACACCAAAGTTGAGATCGTTTTTTTTTTTTTTTTTTTACCGGTCTCGATTTTGTCTTGGTCTTAATCTTGGCCTTGTCTGGGTCTCGATACACTCTGGTCTAGTGTCTTGGTCTTGGTATAGGTGGTCTTGACTACAAGTCTGGTATATGGAAAATCCGTATATGCCATATGGTAAGTCTCCTCAGATGTGAGTATTTGGCTTAGAATACAGGCATGGAAAAAAACTTTTCCCCTTTTTCCCTTTTTTTCTCTTCACTGATTTCTGGTTGCCATTCTTGTGTGTAATATTGCAGTGTGAGTGCACAACAGAGTGCACAAACTAAGCACAGACTAAGAACTTAATATCATTATTTTAACTGTTCAGTTGTAAACTAATGTAAGAGTGTTGTGTAGTTTAACATTTCCAATGTATAATAAATTATTGATATGTATTATTTTTACATTCTCCAAACATTTTTTTTCTGTTTGGAATTGTGAATCAGGTTTGGTCAATACTGTATTAAATAATGCTGACTTGCATATTTTACACAGACACACTCACAAAAAGCAGTAACCACAAAAAATGTGGCCTTTAATTTTTTGGGGGCTATCTAGGCGTATGTGTGTGTTTAATAGGTCCATGTATATATCAGTTTGCTACTTATTTACTCAGTTGAAAAAATAAACTAATTGCATATTTCTCTCATTAGGTTTAACCTGTCCTCTGCCATGCATTTTTTCATTAGCAAAGCTACATCAGGACACAACACTTTCGTACTTCTTCCCACATTACTACACACATACATACACACACGCACACAGTAAAACAGCCCTCAAAACAAAAAAGAACTATCAAGCACTTAACGTACATGAAAAAGTGTGCGGACACTCTTCAGAGAAGCCTCACATATTTGTTATAAGTGGCCCTGTGCACTTTTTTGCTGTACTAAATCCCTTAAGCATGACGGATGTGTTCATTTCCTTTTCCATTACACCCTTTTAGATTTATTTCAATAACAAGAGCAGCTCTTTGCAGCATGCAAATTGCAAGGCAAACAGTGTCAGGCCTTCTGAAGGCAGGCTGCGAATGTTTGATGGTATTCTAATGTTGTCAGTTCTGCGGTGAGAAAGCGTGTGTTTACAGCAGAGAGAGAGAGAGAGAAAGAGGCCACTTTGATGTCATGTGACAATAGCTGAGCCCCTTCGTCCTCAGAGAAGTGGCTGTGAGTAGAAACAGCATTGCACAGCAGGGATTAGCCTGCCAAAGCTGCAGTGCAAGCCCAGTCAGAACTCTCTACTCTCCACACGCAAAACACACTCCTTTGCACCGAATCACACGCTGTTCTTCTTTGTGAAATTACATACGGGACACAATGGACACATGGCTCAGACTGTACAGTTTCATTTACTCAATGAAATAATGTAATTCATAGTAGTGTGCCACATGTTTAATTCCCCTTCCCACAGATTCCAAACACCTAAACTACTCTGCAAAATCAGGCATGGTGAAGTCATGGTGTAGCATAACAATCAAAATAAATTATTGCCTATTAGGCCAACAGCAGATTAGTTCTACCATTCCTGTGAGCTTGAGTGTTATAAATGCACTTTAGTCTTCAAATTCTGGCTATTTTGGGGCCATAAAAATGTGGATTTTAAAATGATAGCTTAGGGGGGGAAATCTCATTTACAGCCGGTTTAATTTGAAAGGGTTGATCATGAAGGCCCAGTAACTATTGTTCAGCAACAACTGTTGTTCGTTTCATTTTAAGTAAATGTATTTATTCATTGGTTTGTAGTCAAGTTTGCTTGGATATATCTAGACCCTGAGTTCATGTTTAGTTTGTCATTCCTCCCTCCTAGTTCCCCTTGGTTTTACCAGTTGTTTATGTTTTGCTGTTAGTTTATATTTTGGCCCTTGACCATTCTTGTGTTTTTGGTTTTGTAAAAAAAAAGTCTGAAGAAAATGGAAATCTGTGCCTGTGCCTTCGTCCCAGACCGGTACACTCGAGATGTGACAGAAGGATTGACCTCATTGCCTTAGTGCAGTGGATTTCCCAATGGGCTCATGGGGACTGCAGACGGGTGAAAGGTTTGGGGTGCACTACACCCAGCAGTGGGAGGAAGGACGATTCATTATTCCCGAGATGCTGGGGTGGATCAGCTCAGAAGGAGAGGATGGGGAAGATTGAACTATCCTGGGCTGGGAGTTGCATGGTGGTTTCCCTTCACTCCCTTCTGGCATGGAGGGGGTTCCCCAGCTCGGGGGCGAAGGAGGCTGCACGGGAGGTCCTCGACCTTTCCCTGTGCTCATCCCCACAGTAACTCAAACTGTGTCCTAAACCTAATTGACAAGTCTGCACCATCTTAATGAAGAGCAAGGTTAGTTTAAGTGGATTGAGAAATGTTTTGGAGAGGTATTTATGGAAAATATTTGAGGGATTATTGACTTCCAGACTTCCCTTAGAATGTCAGTCTTATAGCCCCAGTTCTATAGATTTTGAATATGGAATTACTGTTGACAGTACTGTTGAATATCTTTCAGTTAATCCACAAGCCAAAGCATGTAAGAATCGGATATGGCTTTTGGTGAGAGAAAACCAGCTTAGGACAGCCTACATCAACAACTGTGAGACCTTTTCGTAGCAATGTTGTGAAAAAGCGTCTTTTTTGCTGGTCTCTAAATTTCAAACCGATGTGAAGAGAGTGATGGGAAATCGGAATCCTAATCTGTAAGGCAGCACTACCTTTGTCTGCACTGATAACTGTCCAGCACAGTCCCCCATGTTGGTTCTCTACAGGGGGGGAGATAATGCAACACGACAACATAGCGAATGGGATAATCCCTTCCTTTCCAGCACATCCATGTATACAATTGTGCCTGTGTGCTTCATGTCCCAAAGCATTACATGAAAGGAAAAATGTAGGAAAGGAGCTCCAGTGATGTAGAGATACCTACTGTATATCACTGGAGACAGTCTGTGAAGTTTTTTTAATGTGATTGTTGAGCATGCTGGGGGATTGTGAGGCAGCTGGGCAGAGGAGACAGTGGCACTGATATCCAAGCAAAGGCCAAGCATGCTTCATACATAACCCCGATCTTCCATCCCTGTCATACCCTACATTTATGTCATTTTGTAGATTACTTTATCCTGACCTCTTACAATCATTAGTTACAGGGACAGTCCCCCTAGACACGGGTTTCTCAACCACTGGGACGTGAACCACTGATTGGCCATGAAGACTTTTGATTCTTTTGAGCAAATCTAAATTCGAGAGATTATTTAAGATCATCTAATGCGATCAAGTGGGTCTCGGCAACATTCTGTGATAGATAGGTGGGTCCTAATGTTGAAAAGGTTGAGAATCCTTGCCCTCGAGCAACTGAGGATTAAGTATCTTGCTTAGGGATACAATGTTTGAAAGCAGGGATGCAACTATTTGGTCTCCAGGCTCACAGGCAAACTTTTTCCCCCACCAAGCTCCATTCCACATCTTTCAGATGAGGATCTCCTGCATTTAATTGCAGAAGTTTTACTGTTTGAAAGGATGTGGCTGGAAGATGCTCATAAAAAAACAGATAAACCATATGGACAAACATTTTGGGACACCTATTCATTCAGGTTACTTACAGTGAAGGGCATAATAAGTGCTTCAGCACAACAAGATATTTCAGACTATGCCATGCGTCCAACTTTCAATGTCCACTCAGTTTGGAGAAGGCCTTTTTCTATTCCTGCATGACTGTACCCCAGCGACCAAATCAAGCTCCATAAAGACATGGTTGGATGTGTTCAGTATGGAAGAACTTGAGTCCTGACCTCAACCCCATCCAACACCTTTGGTATGAGTTGGAATGGAGACTGTTAAATAGACCTTCTCATCCAACATCATCAATGCTTTTCAGAATGACACAAGAACAATCCAAAATCTTGTGTAAAGTCTTCCAAAAAGCTTTAGTAGCTGCAAACGTGGACCAACTCCATTCTAAAGTATTTGCATTTAAATATAATGTTCTTGATGTTGCTGTTGGTTAGGAGTCTCAATACTTTTGTTTATTTAGTGTTCCTCAATTCAGGGCAGCTTCACTGACTTGGAGGAAATCATTAACTGCCATATATGTATAATCAGCAAATTTAAGTATCGCAGTTAGCGATTGTTATGAAGAGTACTACCTTACCCATCGAGAGAGCTTGTTTACCCGGCTGCAGAAAGCTGTGGCATAACCATCGCTTAAACATCCAAGGTCTCCTGATGATGGGGCCTCCTCTTATATGTCTGCAACACTAGAGTTGGTTTTTATTGCCCTCCATGGATAGATCCACAGATATTCTGAAACGTTAATATTCCTATTATTTATTGTTTAATATTGTTTAAAGAGATACATATTTTTTCACAACATTGACAACATCAATGGCATGGACATGCACTGCTAAACCCCTCAGATTCTCCACACTGTAAGGACTAGCCCTGGACCTGACTCAGACATGGGAACTAACAGACTACCTCTCCAGAAACCCACACCAGATTTCATATAAACTCTTAACAAAGAGATCAGGATCCAATGAATACTAGGTTTGGGGGTAGAAACAGACCCACAGGACATTAGAAATATACTTAGCCCTGTCTAGTTACTGAGTGCTTTTCTGCCATTATTGACTCTGTTTCCTTTGCTGTTTTATTCTCTGACTCTGTTCTAGATTTTTCACTTCTCTTTGCCTTGTGGACGTGTCTTGCTTGCCTCATATTGGACGTACTGGTTTTGGACTTTGGGATTTTGATTCTTGCATTTTCAATTTAATTTCTGATTAAATCTTCCATTTTTGCACAGTACAGTTGGGTCCATATCTGTGAATATTACACATACTGCTTTCAGGAGGCATATTAAAGGTTTATAATATTTTTTTCAAAGAAGACAGGGAGTACACACCATACGTGGTGCCTTATGTCTCATCTGACAAATACTATATTTCAGAACCTAGAATAGCAAGAAGGCAACCAATCAATACAGTATGACCCAAATACTCTCTGATTTGCTTGGACAGCCAAAGCATGTCCATTTAAGCTTGTGCACTGGTGATGAAAAGAGAGTAGTAACACCAACTCACATGAGAGCAATGACCTTGTATTAGCAACAATTTCAAAAGATGCAGTGGTGTGCAGTGGCTCACACACATGTTATTCTTCACCCTCCCCGTTGTTGGTAGGACTCTGTGACTCGGGAAGTCCTTCCAAGCAGGCAGAATTGGATTTGATGTGGTTGGGGAGAAAATTAGGGGAAAAACAATAGATAGATTTGGAAACACACTGTGACAACATTTAAAGAATGAATTATTTTGAATACCTCCTAGCCTAATTGTCTTACATTAACAGATTTATTTTTAAATCCTTTTCTAATTGTATCAGATTTGAGGTTTTCTTACCACAGCAATGATATTAATGCTTTGGGTCAAGAGCTTTAAACCTCACAAAGGCTATTGTCTCTATTTTAATAAAAGCAGTTCATTTTCTTACATTTTTCATGCTTTGTCTTTGGAGAGGAGCCCTTTATGCCTACTACAGTCGCTTCTCTGGAAGATGATGAAATATAAACGCTGCCTGTGGTGCTCCAGTGCACTCCTATCTGCCCCCTTTGGGAGATGTGGGCAAGCATGCTATTAGTGATTATTGTGAACTGATTATTATGGTAAGTTTAAGAATAATGCAACAATTACTGGCTTCCTAACTGCATTTTCTGACCTACACACACATTTCTTTGCTCATTTCCTTTAGATAATGTGGTATTTACAGTGCAGTGCGCTGACATTCAGACTGTCGGAGAAAAGGGGAGTCCTATTCTTAGTGATATCTCCAGACTACAGAGCAATCGTTCAGTCAGAGCAGGTGGACAGATGCAGCATGGATGGATAACCAGCCCACTGGGCGGTACTACGCAGCTGGAGCCACAGCTGTCCACATATACATAATTAACATTGCATAGCTGCAAAACATGAGATTTGCTTTACAAACCTTCTAAAATTCTCAAGAATTTGTATGACCATATAATAACATTCATGAATTCACTGCATACACCAACACAACATTTAAACTGCTGACAGGTGAACTGAATAATGTGGATTATCTCGTCACAATGGCACCAGTTAGGAGGCAGGCAACAAGAACTGTCAGTTTTTGAAGTTGATTTGTTGGAAGCAAGAAAAACAGGCCAGTGAAAAGATCTGAGCAACTCTGACAAGGACCAAATTCTGACGGATAGACAGCTGTGTCAGCGCATCTCCAAAAACAGAAATGTCTTTTTGGGTGTCACATTATGCAATAGGGTGAACCTAAATAAAGTGATCCAAGGAATCATTGATTCACCAACAACTTAAAATGCAATTTAAGACGTCCATAGCCCTGTTAGGCTATGGACGTCTTAAATTGCATTTTAAGTTGTTTTTGATTGTGTCCACATCAAAGTAAAAAATTATCATACCCTATATTTCAACATAATTCGTTTTTATATAATTGCATCTTAATTTGAATGTTTTTAATGGGCAAAAATACTTAAATAAACACATGGAGAGTTAAATTTGACTGGTCATTTTTCTTTTTTTGCTGATCCAAAAATTGATTCGATCCATGATCTGATTCGAAGAGTTTTTTTATCCTTTGCACCACTACTGATGCACATGGAGGGTGAAGGCTAGTATATCTGGTCCAGTCTCACAAAATAACTACTCCAGCACAAGTTGCTGAATGTGTAACGTCTGACTATGATGGAAAGACATCAAGTCATACAGTACGTCACAGCTAAGGTTCAGATTGGTCATACTGACCCTTGTCCACAATGAGCTTGTGCATTTACAATGAGCTTGTGAGCATCAGAATTTGACCTGGTGGCAATGGAAAAATAAGACTTTTTTATTGCTTAGTAGGATTTAAGCATGTTTACAAAATACAAACTGCTTGTTAACTGCTTTAAACAAAAATCCTGAATAAGCTTTTTGGGCATTTTGTTCTGCCTAGTGTCTTTGCTGCAAAGAAAGCAATATTACTTGCAAATGTTTGTTTCCCTTTTCCCCTTACTACATATATATATACATATATATTAGAGGCATTTGCATATAGTGTATTTTTAATTGTCTTTGTTATGTTCCAGCCCTAGTTCACAAAAGAGATGAATTCAGTTCATTTCACAGTTTTGTAGTTTCTATAGTTACTGTGTGGACTGACATACATTTTTAGAACAGAATGGAGTGATTCAATGACAAAAAAATTACAACATTTAACAGTATTGTCTGATTCAGAATGATATGCGCATTCACAAGTGCTTTGATGGCAGGCCTAACTAGAGAGAGCCATTTAACAGAAGTTCTGAAAGGTTCCCGAGCCCCTTGTTATTCCAGCAATAATCACGTTCTGGTACATTTCTCTTTTAGAAACTCCATCTAAAACAGCATTAATGAATAAATCAGGTAGTTTCAGAAGCCCATTTGCATTAAGTTGTGCAAAGTCCATATAGTATTAAACAGAACATAACAGCTTACAAACACAGATTATCATACTGGATTTAATTAAATAATTAATTAAATAGTAGCGCCCATGAAAAGCGTTCCGACACATTTCAGCAAGCGAGTAGTAAAATCATCAGCGCGCGGTCCACTGCAATTTCCGAAACTAATGACATCGTAATGTGCACTATGAAGAACATTTTGAGGAATGAATACATTTGTTTAAAAAACATGTTCATTAAAAAATAACCCAAAACAAATCAGTGGAGGGGACTGACTGAATGGAAGGGGCTGAGCGATGAACCTCATTATCTTCTGAATAGGCCTCCTCTGTTAAATGAAATTTCCACAAAGCACTCTTCCTTCTGACCCTGTTAAGGTGTATATGCCTCATATTTCCTCATCCACTGACAGGTGGGAGTATGACATCTCAGGCACTTCAGAGGTAAACAGTCTCTGTACACAGAGCAAATATGCAAATAAACTAAGAGATGAAATCTCTATTTGTGGTATATATAAATATATACATATATATTGGATCACCATACTTTGACCATGGATAGTCATGGTAACCTGATTTATCCAACATGACCATGCCTTCTTTCCATTGCCATTCCTGCAACACTATATGAATGTGGGTGAACTGGCTCAGAGCATATGGTGGCACAGAAATTGGCAACACTGGTAAAGAAAACCCCAACTTCAGATGCACTTTGATTTTGTTTCTTCATTACATTCTAAAAAAAATAAAAATACTGATCCAGCTTCCAGACAATGGACATGTTTCTAAGTGGTCCCTATTTATTGCTAGATTGTGTGTTAATTGTTTATTATCATTCTTTTCATACAGTAAATATGAAGATGTAGACTTTATTTTTCACTATTTGCTGATTAAATTATATTTCCTTCATTTCAATAAATCAGGCTTTTTAATTAGATTAAATGAAATAAACTAACCTGCAGCTCCATCTCAGCCAGCTACTCTATTAGCCAAGGTAGAGAGATTAACAAAACCCCAGGTCCAATTACTCCCAGGGTTCCATACAGCTTTCGTTTTTAATTACAAAATAAAATAATATTACACAAAACATGTAGCATCCTAAATTCAATGTAGACGCTCTCAAATAGCATGCATATCTTGTGCAACTTGAATCCTAAAGGTGCTAGAACTATTGAGGTTATAATCCATCTGGATGTTCTCAGGACTTTCTACCTACAATTTTTTTAAACAGTGCATAGAGCAGGAGGTGTTGCACATTGTGAATAATTTGTTAAGCTGTAGTTTTTAAACCCCTCCTGAAAAAGCGTAAATAGACTTCTATTTTTAGGTTATGAAGAAAGTAGTTCTTAATCAGATCAGTAACTACCTAGACACAAATGGTTCCATTGATGGCAACAATGGTTTCCATCAACATAATAGCAGTGTTTGGAGACATTTAATTTGTTTTATGGGCAAAATGTTTAATGATAAGTTAATGTCAATGAATAACCAAGAATGTATTAACTCTCTGTTTCTTACCAAGGCATGTTCAAGAGTTTGCTTTATAATTTGGTCTGTGTTTGTTTCTCTGTCACCTAAGCTGTGACATTATAAAATTTCTCTCCAACACACATTTTAAAGAGTCGACCATCAACTCTCTATCCGCATACAATATAGAGGCAACTAAATTTTTTAAACCGTTCAGCCAATCAAAAATTTGAATAATTTGGATAATGGATAATGGATAGTTTGATGTTGGAACCATTCCAATATTTCAAAACGAGTAGTAGGTGAAGAGGCGCCAATTTGCAGCTTTAATACCATAGCTATATAATAGTATATGCAGCTATAATACTATTAGTATTACTACTACTACTACTACTACTACTACTACTACTAAGAAGAAGAAGAAGAAGAAGAAAAAGAAGAAGAAATGGAAGAACAATGATGATAATATTACAACTTAGAACAATAGCTGACACAATAATGATAATAACTGTATTTGTGCTGTTAGATCCGAGCGCAGCCTTTGAAGCTTTTGACCATAATGTTCTGCTAGACTGATTTGAAAATTGGGTCGGGCTCTTAAGTATGGCTCTCTGCATCAACTGTAGCTTTAAAAAGCTGCTGAAATCTGTACCATTCTCCCCTGCCTACTTTTCAATATCTGCATTTCCATTGCACTTTAAACCTCTTATTGATCTTCTATGTGTTCTTTTATTTAATGTATTTATTTTTTGTACTTCCTGCTATTTTTATGCATACAATTTATATTATATTCTTTTAAAGCACATTGAATGACTTGACTTTTTTATTCATTGTATCTAGAGTTTGTTTTAACAAGCATGGCTATCAAGAGTAGTTAACACAAACAAAAGCCTCCTTTAAATATTGTGTACTCCACCGTTTTGCATGTGCCATCAGTAGTGCAATTATTCTTTGTAAATCGCCTGCAAAATGCAAACTGACTTATTATGCATTCCAACGCACTGACCATCCAAATTCACTTCTCACTATTTAGGATACTAGAAAAACCAGGCTTTGGGTTTTTGCCAAAATGTATGCACTTAGATTGCATTATTTATACATTTAAACCCTTTAATATGCATGTGATACAACACAGCAGTAAGACAGGTCAGGTGTAGGTCATGTTTTTGCCCAAATGTCACTACAATTTCTCAATTGACTCGACATTGATTTATGCTAGTGGTCTGTAAGCCTGTCTAGCTTTGGAGCATTACCTATGAAAAAATGCACAAGTGGGCAGAGCATGGGCCAATTACAGCATAGCCACTAAACCGAAAGTATATAACACATGCAGCTTAGGCCAATGAAATGCTAATTTGCAGTGGTGAGGCCAAGAAATCAATGTGGTTAAGAATCATTATATAAAAATGATGTGGTTGCCAGCAATACCTAGGCTTTGCATGATAAGAAGCATCCAGGGAAAGGAAACTCAATATATCTTGTGGAGTAACAGAATGGTTAACTGAAGGTCCAGCTCAGCTAATTAAGTCCTTTGTCTGGCAGTTCTCATCTTGAAGGGGATTATTTTACATTTATCACAAGATATGATCCGGGAACTTCGGATATCTCTTTTGGGGACGTACCAATTACTTATCAAAATTATACATTGTGGATCTTATTATTTTAAATCTATTTAAATGTGTCAACAATATAAATTAGTTATTGATTAGCATTTCCTTCAATCACCAGATTAATGGCACGACACTCTCTGCCTTTGAATTTAAAATTACAGTGTTTGCTTTCCTGTAATTGCTGATATTCAACATAAAAGTAGAGAGATGTTTTAATATATATATCATTCAGTTCCGCATTGATTTATGTTATTATCCCGAGCTCTAAGCAGCTATGCTCACAATCTGCAAAGAGCATTATATTACACGCCATTTTGCACTGCTGATGTATTAACACTATTTTTGAAAGCCACTAAAAACAAAATTGCTTGTTAGTTATTTCATGACGGAGTAAAAAAAACATGGCTGAATCCCAAATGCCTCCTATTATGCACTAATTGGGTTTAGAAGCAATTATTTCACAGCAGATTCAGTGAGCTATATAGAAGTTGAGAGGCTTTGGTAATGGTCTGAAGGTACCAAAATTTCAACAGGTGCTAATCCCATTTACATCATTTTCTGTCACCTATCCCCCAACATCTGAGGCATGTTTCAGCCACTCAAGCATAACTCCATGAATATTTATGACTTTAATAACATTGCTTTACCTCTCAGGGATCAGATATTTGGGAAGATGCAGTGCAAAATACGCTGCGATGTGGCTTCACAAACTCACGATTTCTTTGCTGGATTGAATATATATTTCTGATGAATGTTGTTCTGGCCAAGGCTTTTATTATGGTGGGGCAGCTTTCTTATTTCAGTTGTTCATCATTTAAATCAGATCTTCAGCTTGGTGCATCATTTCACTGTACCTTTAATTAATGGTGGTGCTGGAAAGCACTGCTTTAACTGTCAATGGTGGTGCTGGAAAGCACTGCTTTAACTGTCAATGAAGTAGGCTCATTTCAATGTCTAAACTTCCACAGCTTTACGATGCACAAATGTAATCATACTAGATTAATAATGCAATTGTATTTTCTTAATTATTTGCATTTACCCTGGATCTCCAACTTTCCTGGACCTCAGTATCATTTCATGATGCGGCCACCTTGTGTCTTTATATCAGAAATTTTACAGCAGAAATGGTACAGGAAAGAGGAAAACTGGTCCCTTAGGAGATGTTTGCTTTCTCCAAAAAGTTTAGTGATTATATATACATATATGTAGGGGTGGGCGATATGGCAAAAATTACATATCATGATCTTTTTACAGTTAAATCACAATTTCGATTTTATTGTCGTATTTATATTACTTGTAACTATAGATGTTTTTTTTTACTATTTTGCAAGTTACTGAACAGTACAAACAAATATTTACCTTTGTAAAAATATATTCCTAAATAATAAAACACAGTTTAGGCCAAAGAACATTTCTAAACTGATTTAAATGTTGCCAACTTGTTTATTTAAAGCTTAAATACTTAAATGTCAGAACAAAATATCAGCAAGAACAAGAAAATAAAATGTTAAAAAATAAAAATGGCAACTAATACAACTCAAACATTTACAAAATTATTCAACACAGTCATTCAAGATGACATGACAAAACATCCTAAGGTAAAACAATAAACAGGAACTTTTAGAGGTAATCCTTTAGAGGTAATATGTGGTTCCCTCTGAACAAAATTAAAGTGCAATACTGTGTCTAAAATGTGATTGTAAATAAAACAAAAATGTCAGCAGATTTTAAACCCCCCTTTTCCTACAGTTTTGATGGGAACCATGTCTATTATGAGGTAAAAGGTAACTGCCTCTGTTTTGTCTTTCCATCGCTTGCTTGTCCTCTCAAATGGATTGCCTTTCTCAAAAGTCTGTGTCAGAGTGGTTTGTTTGGTTTTGTACATGTTGCCGCTGCTGCTTGTGGTGTGGCTACTCTCCTAGCCTCTATACCAGGGGTATTCAATTAAATGTCAGTAGAAGGTCCGATCTGAAGTCCAGTCCTAATAGCTTTCCCCTATGTCCAAATCTTAATTTGTTTTCTACAATGTTTATTGTTAATTTCCAATGCAGGAAATTACCTGAGTGCACAAATAACACAATTGTCATAAATAAAAAAGTCCCAGGCAAATAAATAAAAAAGTTACAAAACGCATTTCATAATCAATCAAAACGTGTTGTTGATTTAGATCTCCTGATGGGTTGGTTTGGTGCGGGTGTTTAAAAAAAAGCCGAACCGCGTAACACTACACAGATTATAATAAACTAACGTCCACTTGGGAGACGAAAGAACCAGCTTTCCTGTGAGAGCTGTGCCAGAAGAAAAAGCTCTCTAAAAATACCAACTTCCCATCACTAGTAAACTAAGGAGTGAAGTATTAACTGGAGTAGCAGCACCAGCTGTCAATAGCCACACACATCCAAAATAATGCTCCATGAAAATGAATTAATCTTGTGAATTTACCAGACTGACCACTGGTCCCAACAGAACCATCACTCAGTCCAGATCTGGACCAAGGTCCGCTATTTGGTGATGCCTGCTCTACACTCTCGGTCTCCACATATTGCTTTGGATGCTGTCTCTTTACGTGGTTGAAAAAGTGTTGCCATCCGACATGCAAACCTTGTCTCTGCAGACTTTGCAGATAACTACTGTTTGTTCTTTATCCTTTGGGTAAAAGCCAAACCAGTTCCACATCACAGATGTAGCAATGATGTAGTTGATTTCAGTTTCAGCCATTGCTTCCTGCTAAACGCTACACTCTGAATCAAACATTGTGGGGGAGTGAGAACAGTATGTCAGTGATGTAGTTCACTTTGGTTGGTTGAGCGCTGTTTCTATAAGGCGGGCATTAAGTGGACGAGCAAATAGTGTGATTTGGTCTTTAGACGATACTACAATCTCTCTGCTTTGGCAGATCGTCAGTACACAGTTCATCTTCACGATCTCATATCGTCATATCGCACTACTCCAACAAAACACACACACAGACACACATGAAAAGTGATTATTAACTACTCGGTGTGTGCATGTAGTTACGGTTGTATGCAAATTGCAAATTATGGGGCACCATGCCTGAACCTTCTACTCCTTTAAATCTAATTCTTCAAAGCAAATGTAGCATTCTGGAAACACGATGTGAAAGTCATGTGTGAATCCTAATCAGCTCCACATATGTGCCCTTGAGAAGAAAAGCTCACATTTTATTATAAAAACAAAGTGCATTACTGAATGTTAACTGAATGCAAATGATGCAGGTCACTTCCCAGTTCTGTAGCTACACTGTTAATAGTATATCAAAATGGCAACTTTATGATATTTAAAAAAGCGAAAGCATTAAAATGAAAACGTTCTAATGAAGAGCACCTGCTCAGACAAAAAGTGATCACATTCCTCTGGTGTAAATGATGATCAAGGCACATTTGAAAACTCATTAGCTTAATTAGCTAATGAGTATCTGAATGCCATTTTGAGGGAAGACATGGCCTTTTGCTATTTGTTGAACTAAAACAGCAAGAAAGTGTGCACCCCCTTGAATTCCATGTTGCTGCATTTCCTGAGGCTTAGAAAAGTTGCTTCGGTAACACAGAGCACGGCAACAAATCTCTTTGGCCAGCAATCAGTGCTCGGATGTTTTTGATTCCTAATTCTGATATGAAATCTTTTATGCATTCTGTTATGTTACAAGATTTTTCATTGAGTTGGAAAATACTTTACGTCTAATTAGGAAACAATGCATGTAAACTAACACAGTGTGCAAGTTTACCACACAGCGAACATAATACTGGTTTATACATTAGCAAGCTAAGTACTGACTGTATGACTTTCCCCGATACCATTATCCATTGAATTCCATGACACTGAATGTATGGAGAATACCAAATACACTCCTAAAACCTGATACTTTGTACAGATATTTAAATAATAATCATAGGATAGCTTTCGACAAAACTTGGTAGTTTCTGTGAGAATCTGTGCCCATTTATTCTGAAGAGCATTTACAAGGTCAGGCACTGGTGTTGGACGAGAAGTCCTTGCTCGGTATCTCAATTCCTGTTCATCCCAAAAGTATTGGATGGGGTTAAGGTCAGGGCTCTGTGCGAGCCACTCAAGTCTTCCACACAAAACTCATCCAATCATGCCTTCATGGGCCTTGCTTTGTGCACTGAAGCACAGTCCCAGTGCCCAAACTCTGTCCACAAAGTAGGAAGTATGGCAGTTTTCCATACTTCCAGTGGGCCTAGCACAAGCCATGAAAAACAGGTGGGTCCCAATACATTTGTCCTTTTTTGCTGCAAGGTTCATGACAGACAGTGGCAGTACAGAGCTATCATTCAAAAGAGTGAGATCAGATGGCTTTATATGGCAGCAGAGTTTCTGTAGTAAGCTAGGGCCTATTTATAGTGGGGTATACCCTTATTATGCCAAGCTGTGTCAGCTGTTTGTGTTATATATCTGCAAAAAATCTGCTGGCAGTTCCATGTGAATCCTTTCCAAGGGCATGAGGACATTTATCATTTGGTATGTAAGTGAACGTCCCTTGGATGCTTCTGATCTGACACATTGACAAGGACTAATCAAGCACTCAGGGACTGTGATTTTACGAAATGTGTGTGTTTTTTATAACAGCCTTTGAAACCGAAAGACTTTTTGGAGGCATAAGTCATTTCACATAAGAACTGTGGGGATTGGGGAGTAATTGATTCATCATCCTTTTTTTTATTTTACCCAGTGTTAGCCATGATCAGTCTACACACTAACCAATTTCTCCCTACCAAACAGTGCAACTAACCTGGGAGAGAGAGTTCTAATGTGTTTCCACTGAGACATGTGAAACTACATGGCATTTTTTTCAAACTGCTTCTAATATAGGACACATGGCCAGCTCAACATGCTTGGATGCCAAGTGCCAATCCTATTATATCACATTATTATACTATTAAGTGTGCAATTTGGGTGATGGTGGGATACGGAGAGGCATGTGCGGTTTGGAATTACAGAGGGATCGAACTCCCAAGGTTTTGCTCTTTTGACACACAGTAAATCTAATTCAGCTAGACTATGCAGCAAATAAGCAGTTACCACATTAGAGTGATTAACCACAACTGTGAAGTATTTCAGGAGACTGATAGCATGCCGTTAACAACTGGACTGCAGAAGGTAGATCAGCACTTCAGCAATTGAGAGAGGCCATTTATTAATTACTTTTAATCTCAGATCATAATCAAGAAGCAGTGTTCCGCAGAAGGCCTTCTTTTTAATACTGCGCACTTCAAATATAAATCTGAGAGGGAGCTGAGGTTAATTGCCTTGTATTGTGAAATGTATTCCAATACAAAGAGTGGCAGCAACTGATTAGATCTCACAAGAACACTGTTTTCTACCTAAAATCCTAAAAAGTAATTAAGACCGCCACTGTGGCACAGCATGGCCAGTGTTTGCCAAAGTTACTTTTCTTTTTGTTTTTCTTTTATTTCTGGACAACAATTACATGTTCTCATGAAACGAAATAAGAAATTTGTGTTCTTCGATGGGCACATGACTTCATGCAGTGGCACCCAGAATCGAGAATGTACAAAGCATTTATTGGACAACAGTCATTTTGCTACAAATTGCGAGACGTTTATGACATTTGCACGACCCAAACTCATGAAGTTATTCTGTGATGCGAAGGTTCTAATAGCACAACATTTCACATCCTTTAAAATCTCTCAAGTATATCTGAGTATCTCCATTTTCTAAAATCTGATTTGGCTTCGTTCGCTCCAACAGTTACAGCCAATCCATGTGAAATTTCAATCCAAATGAAATTTTCAGGCTCATTCATTATGCCATGATTCCATTTGCTTAATTTCAAAGGAATCCGTCACAAGAAGGAACAAGCCACAATGTTACCAACTGCCCTCTAATTTATGGGCTCTTTTGTCTCATGCAATAAACACATCTTAAACAAAGTGGTCTGAAAAGGATTAAGGCTTATTTCCACATGATTTCTTCTTCCGCTCGCTCCATTCTCCCTTTTTTGTCCCTCCACATACACATAAAATGCCAGGGAACGATAAAGAGGGAGGTTTACATCGAATTAAACTTTTGTCCATTGTTTTCACTGATAGTCTGCCCACAGCAGTACGATAACGAGACCTTGAAACAAAATACATAATTTATTTTCTGGTGACAGAAGACTAATTGGCTAATTACTAACACAATTGCTCTCTAAATGTGTACTTAACAGATAAATGGTTCAGCAGGAAAACTTCACCCACAAACACCAGGATTTCCAAATGTCAGAGCTGATGAAAGGGCAAAGGAAGGTGAAGTCTTATCGGTGCTCTGCCACTCAGAAAAGAGCAGGGAGAAGTTGTGGAACCGAGGCTTTTTTTTTTTCATTTCTGGATTCGTCCTCATAAGAATACTCTGCACCTGTGACAATCAAACAAATAAATGTCAGCGATGAGTCACAGACTAATGCATGTGACCTTAGAGGCTTTTAAAATGAGATCAGTCCATGATTTGATTATGCTTCAGTCGGTGTACGCCCAGAATGCACTCGAGATCTGGAGGCTGATGGGAAAGGAGGTTTATTCCATTACTCTTGTTGTCACAAAGAGCTTTAAGAATTAATTGGCTACTGGGAGATAATACAGGGATTACAAAAAAAAGCAGCAAAAAAAAAAAACAGGCCTGGTCGGCATTACCGATACTAAGACAAATAATGTCTCATTATCCCAGGGGTGAACAATTCTGCTGTGTACGACTACACCAATGGTGATTCCAACAGTGCTGAAGGCTCAATATCAGATTTTAAGGACAAGTGGAGGTATTAATCTGTTCCACCTTACACTTCAGGCAGAAAATGCTCCCATGGCCAGCCATGGGTCGTCTCTGTCTTTCCCGACAGTGACAATAAGGATCATTATGCTAGAATCAAATAAAGAACAAGTAATGCAACAATAAAGATTGCATGTTCATATATAATTATAAAGATAACACTTTATTAGGTAACCCTTATTAACCCTTTAAGCACCATTTTATTTTTTATTACATCAATATTGATGATTTTTACATCAATATTTCAAAACAAACCTTGTGGCTTAAAAGGAGTTAAAGATAGAGACTTATTGTAAATTAGAAAAATGTTGTGTATGACCTGAGGTTTATGTGGGGTATACATATTCTCATCTAATTTGCATATTATGATGTCATGAAGTGGCAGACTTGTTTGGAAGTGATTTTCTTTCTTTTTATCTTTTTGTCTTTTTATCCTCATTCATTATGATCAGGAAAGAGGATACCAACAATAAAACAGAAAAATGTAGCAAAATATTGCTATATTATCATATCAAGACATCATCATGACTGAAACAGACTGTATTTACAAATACCATGTAATGTAGCATTTGTATTCCCTACCACTAGTTGGCAGACATGTAGTACTTTGATTCAAGATGAAAATTTTGAGCAGAGAGAGAGAGCACTTCAGTTTGTAGTGTGTATGTAAGCATGTGGGATTTGTGGGGGGGATAAAACGCCAAATTGCTAATAAAAAGGTGTCCGTTGATAATGTCCTGCGAATTATATTCAGCGATTCTAAACCTGAAGGGGAAGATTTGCCTTTTGTGCTGGGAGAAAGTCATGCTCCAAGCGGAGGGGGCCGAGACTCCCTTCTCACTTGTGGCCGCGGACACCCAGCTCGCTCACACCAGGCGGGGCTGCTTGTGTAGTGGCGACTCGCAGCTCACACACGCCCTCTGCTTGGAGCATGACTTTCTCGGGCGTCTCACGGGACAAAAGGCAAATCTTCCCCTTCAGATTCACAATCGGCGACTATCATTCGCAGGGCATCATCAACGGACAACTTTTTATTTGCCATTTGGCAATTTTTTAAACCTAAAATCCCACATGCTTACATGCACACTGAGAACAGGGCACTCTGTCTCTGCTCCTTCGTCAATGACACAAGGCTCGTTTTAACCTCTTTTTACTCAAAATTTTGAATAGGATGATGGTGAAATTTTTGTCTTGAATGAAAGTACTACATGTCTGCTAACTAGTGGTAGTGAATACAAATGCTACATTACACAATATTTGTAAATACAGTCTGTTTTAGTCATGAATATGTCTTGTCGCAATTCTGTGACTTTGGCGCTTAAAAGTCCAGTGAAAGCAACAAAACAGCCATTGTACCTAATAAACTGGCAAACTGTTGTATACGCATGCATGTACACGTGTATGTTTGTGTGTATGCGTGTGGGTTTGTGTGTGCACACTTATTATTTTGTTATTCTTACAAAATACACACCTACTCATTATTTCCCTGAACACATTACATTTGAAAGGCCAGTGCACTGAAAAACACATGAACAATAAGAAGTAAATTTGGGTCTCCACTCTCTGACCCCTCATGTCCCATTTTAGCACATCGTTGTAAATACAACCCGAAATCTCAATACAGAAAACAGCTCATCTCTGGCATTTAATCAATTGAAAGAAACAAGTGCACTTCTTCAGCAAACAAACAAGACTCACTATCCGATAGAGATAACAAGCCTTTTTCAGACTAAGGCTGACTGACTGATGTCTGTACAGTAAGATTTGGAACGACATTTAGATTGTTTTTGCATTTTAAATCGCCCACTTACATTTGTTTTTTAATCAGCACAAAAAAAATTAGCAAAGACTACTAACCCCCCCCCCCCACGCCCCAAAACAAGCTACTCAGCACAGTTAATCATTATTTGATTATTCTGTAAAAAGCATGACAAGACTCTCGTAAGCGCTGTACATATTTGAGCTGAATTCACCTCCCACACACAAACACATTATAAATGTAGCACATGAAAATCTGCCAATCCAAACTCAGTCTACTTTTGCTTTTATCTCCATCCTCTCCCCTCACCTCGCACCCTGATTTAATTTCAGGATTGGGGAACATAATGTTCTGTCATCACAGAACAACAGCTAAAAAAGAACCTTGGGCTTATTAAATTTTAATAAGGTTCTCCAGGCAACTTTCCCCTGCCGTAATTGCTTTGTGTATTCCCCCTATGGGGACCCCCGCTCTTGTTTGTTATCAGCATACAGCCGCTGAAGTCGCAGCCAATGAGAGTCTCTTTCTCTCTCTTTCCCTTTCTCTCTCGCTCTTTCTCTCTCTCTCTCTCTCTCTCTCTTCTCTCTCTCTCACGCATAAACATTAAAAACCGAGAGCATATTCCACCACCCTAATTATTATCGATATTCTTCTTTTAAAACTCACGACTTTCTCTTCCCTGGAAGCAACAAAGCAGGGTTAACTGGAAATTACTGCTCTCCTTATATTTTCAAAGTAGCTTTTCTGTACTACAGGAAATGAGGGGCTACTGAGCCGCATTGATCTGAATCATGTCACTTGTTGATGGATGTCATAACAAAGTCAATACAATTATCATAGCAGTGCAGCTCAATACCCACATTTCATAATCCCCTGACTGTTAGCGATGATGAATGAATCCATCCGACCGAGCTTACATCACTTTGAAAGGATGTTCCTAGGCAAATGCACATTGCAGATGTTTTGTGGCAAAGGTGTTACATGCAAATGTCACAACATTTCACATCAGGCCTTGACACAAGAAACCCAAATGCTCCAGAGCCTCTCGGCTCCTAATAGTAGGTATCTGTCTCTGTCTTCCATACGCAATTAATACTTGAATGAGAACAATAGGATCTTTAGTCTCATGAGTCGTTCGGCCTTTCTCTCAGAGATTGCAAGTTAAGTTCCTGACCACACCACAGCTGTCCTTAACCAGGAGTCTCAGAAAGAATTAATCAGCCTTGATCTTTCCGGGTGGATGGGGAGGCCCTATATGATACTAGCCAAGTGGATGCAGGAAATATGTTGAGCTGTCCAATGATATTAATTGAATTAATGGCAATTTGTGAAGAAGTGTGATACTGGTTCCAGATATATATATATTTTTTTGCATCAATACTAAAGAACCGATCACTTTTGTGCCTATTTCTGGTAAATAAACGAGATATTACATGAAACTGATTACATATTTTTCATCACTTACTGAAGTTTTCAAGCCAGCAGTGAGTTGATGGGACTATGTGTTTTAGTAAATCGAGACATGTAGTTGCCACATATTGTGGTCACATTAAGGCACATTTTGAGCGACACCTACATTCATATTTACATTATTTAACAAGCAAATTCAGTATGCATCTTTCTATTAAGCTAACGCTTTAATAACATGAGAAGAAAAAAACATTTTAGCAAATAAATATGTGGGAGATAGACGAGTTTTCCTTCCACTCTCTCGCTCTGCTTATTAGGAAGTGCTTTAGCTTTATAATGGCACATCATCCCTCTTTCAGTGAATAAAAACACTTTAAAGGCATCAGTAAAGCTATTAAGATTTTAATTACAGTATTATCTGAGCATTAATCAAAAATAAATTGAGTGCCATTACCCATTCCTCATATTATATAAGTGATTGAGAGATTTTGCTCGGGGGTAAAAACCGGCAATGGCTAAAACTGGTTTAGTAAAATTACAAAAGAATAAAACGATAAGCCATTAAAATTCTGCAGTTGGTTCCACATAGAACCTTTCAAATTTGGGGCTTCAATCCATTTTTCAATAGGCCAACTGAAAAATCTATTAGGTCATCAATGATGGCTATGGATTTTTTCTAAACATTTTTTTTAACAATTTCTGAACAATGAATGAAAGTGAAATAAACTGAAAAAGTAAAACAAAAAAAATCAATTTATTTACCATATTCTCCAACCTCTCTACTTTCTGACAGGTCTCAGCAGGAAACCATGTAATCTCTCAGGTACTCCAGAACACACACTCTGACAACAAAAGCTCAGAGGCACCAGATCATTTTAAGTAAACAGGAAAACGAGGAGCTCACACCATTTTCTGCATGCCAAAATTGCACACCTCAGGGTAAGAATGGGGCAAACTGGGCTGCCTCAGCAACCGCAAGATGAGCCTTTTAAACATGGCAACCAGTAGCCATCAGACAGGAGAGCGGCTGTCATAACTGAGGCTGAGATACACATCTGCCAACATGAAGCTGCACTCAGGCGGAGACATGTACAGCACCTCTGGAAGAAAGCTTGTCTCACTCCCATTCACTCCTACAGAGGAGCTGCTCTTTCCCCAATCTTCATCTCTCTATCCTCCATTTCTGCTTTGTCAGATAACAGATGGATCATGCTGGGTGATGAAGCAGTGGAAGGAAGATCCTACCAACCCAGAGAGAGCAAATCAAATGCGCTTTTTCAAACTCTGGATAGAGGGGCGTGACGAACAGTTCTACGTGTTGACAAGTTCCTCTCAGTATGATCAAGCATCTGTGCTGGGCAAACTGTTCCGGTCCAAGGAGGCCCAACCTCACCTCATCTCCCATCGGGACTTCAGAGGTCCATGCCTCGAACTGGCCAGAGCTGTTTTTACAGTATGCATGGGACCTACACACAAGGGCGTAGCACCAATTTCCAGGCCCTATGAACAAGCAGTGGCCATGGGCCCCCATAAGCTTGAGGTACACAACTTCCTGGTACTATCTTCCCTGGTAAGATAGTATCACTTTTCAGTGACCTATGATGCCCCTGCCTACACAATACAAGGAGGATTGTTACAAGGAAGAGTAACAACAGTAACAAAGAAAGAGAAAGACAGAGGTTAGAAAATGGTAATGTAAAATACATTTTAAATGCCATGACATCATGCTTTATTTGTTTTTTAAGTTCTCATTTAATTTGTCTGTTTTAGTTTGCTGTTTGTGCACTCACAACAAGATTCACAGTGTGGAAAAATCCATATCATGGGACAATGCCAAGCCATATTCATCAACATATCTCCCATCATGACTCTGAACTGGCCACAGCGGGGTTGACACTCCCGCCAGGCCTACAGTCTGCCAGCCCGGAGCCTGCGGAGAGAGCAGAGCCTCGGACCAGCGTGATGCCCACACCACACAGATGTACTGACAGAACCTTCTCGCCACTCAGACTGAATAAACATGCCTTAGGCACTCACTCACAGTATACAAGGATCATAAAAAACATTAACATTCATAGTCAAACCAAAACAAAAAAATGTAAACACAAATGTTATTATTTTTCTCCCCATGTTCCCACTGTTCCTGTTTTTTTTGTGTGCGTTATCTATTGAGAGTTAATTACACCATGAAAGTGTATTTGTGATAAGCTGACTAGCATAGATAAGCACTGACTGTTCCTGCTCTTATGGAGAAGCAAGACCGTGAATAAATATTTGCAGGCAAGCCAATATTGTGTCTCATGCTCATATAAAGAAAACACTTTTTAAAATAACATTTTTGCCCTTTTGTAACCAAAATCCTCAGGTCTGCCAGAATCAGCAGTTGATACTTAAAGCTTTGAGTTGTTCTTCTTGCAATGTCCTTTAAAAAAGAGAGAGATTCATGCATTCACCGCTTGTCTGAGCTGCTTATCCTCACCAGGATCACGATGGTGCTGGAGTCTATCCCGGCGCTCATGGGTCAAAAAGGAAGGCAAAACCTTGACAGGCTTTTGTAACAGTGAGAATTTTAATTTTACGACATCAAAAGTGCTTATTTAAAGCACAGCCATGGCTGCTCACCAGAATGTTCATTATCCCTTTACATCTCCTCTCAGGGTCACCTACTCTTCCTGGGCCAGAAAGAGGATAACTCTTCAGTTTTGTATAGTGATTCTAAGAAACATGAAGCAGCTTACAGTAGGACACTTCTAGGACAAAGCAAATCCCTTCAAAATGAGTCTTTCCTCTATGGCATAAAGCATCATCGGTCGGCATGACCACTTTAGGGGGCAAATGTGTGTTATGAGAAATATATTTTATACTGTCAAAAAGCTCCACTGAATGGAGTCTGTTGTGGGTAGTTCAAAGCATGTGTATTAAACATCAACTGGTGTAAATCTAGCTGTGACATAAAGGGTCCATTGGAGCCTTTTAAGTTTTCAATACTCTTTCAGTTTTGTATATGAGACGTGTGTGTAAAGGGACTTTAAAACACTTTATTTTAACTGTTTATAATGAGTTCAACCCTGGGTACTGTCACAGCCACCCATGTATGCGAGTCCAGCTGGCACAACAGTACAACTGTCAGCTTCCAAATACGCTGTACCCTCTCTCAGCATTACTCAGTTGTAGCCATTGTGAGCAAGTGTTAGTGCCAGTTAGTTGCCTACTCCAAGCACACAGAGCTGCTAAATGGCATTAAATTAGCAACAGTTCAAAGAGATGCTATGGCCTGAATGAAGCATTTGCCAGCCTTTGTCTTTCCAGTGTTGGTGATATTTTATGATTGGGGAAGTTCTATTGGGTGGAAATGAATGGCTAAATTGGGGAGGAAAATTCTAAAAGAATATTGACATAATGTCAAAAAGTGTTTTCTTTCATAGAACTTCAAGCCAAGAACTGTCCAGGAACCTTTCATTTTCATAAAGTATCCTGAATGTCTTACATTTTACAAATATTTTACATTATATGGTCACATCAGTCACAGTCTGCACACCGGACAGAAGCGAGGTTGACCTTTCAGACTCAAAAGCTGCTATATTTTATTGAAACCTCTTTCCCTTAACCGCCAAGGCCATAGGCTGTCAGTTTCCTGACTGCAGTTGAATGGCCCTGCCACTGTTCACCATGCCAAATCGATGCCAGCTCAGGAAGGCAGCAACAGTGGAGGATTAGACTTTTGCTCCTAGCCCGTCACTCCAGCACCCAGGGCATAGGCACCTTGCCAAGCATGTGCTCCGGCATCAGCCCTCTACAGAGAAATACAGCTGCACTCTGCACACACAGCCTCACACTGATGGCCAATAGAATGGCACTCAGCATCAGTCAAGGGTAGTGTCATTGGCTCCTATGAAGAGTTATTGGTCTTTCTCTGTAAATGCTCTGTGGGACGTGGATTATTATGGATGGTGGCCTGCTGTGCCTTTCTCCACACTGACTAACTTAAAGCTGAATGGAGACTTTGAAGAAAAAAATCTCATACACTAGCTGGTTTCATATCTAATCCTGATAAATCCAGAGTTTGGAGCACTAAGTCCCTTTTTCAGAGAGGAGTAAAATACTTATTTTCTCAATCAAAATGAAAACTTATCCTCAAAAACAATGACAATGACAACACTAAAACAATTTTGTAAAAGTCCTGCACAGACAGTTGACTGTGACTCTCTCAGGCTACACAAGCTTACACATTATATACACACACATATACAAATACACATACATAGCTACAGATATAAAACCGCCACACCTTCCCCCATCCCAAACCTTCGGGGCTTTATACCCCCAGTGTGGGCAGGCAGGTCTTTGACCAGCGTTTTTTAGCTTCAGGACAGTGTGGCTGTTTCCTACATTGGACCACCTCCACATGCCTTCTCTCCCCTCCCCTGTTGCAAATCATGTCTTAATGATGATGTGTTTATGTGCTTTGTTGCAGAGGTGGTTTTTTTCTGTTCTCACATTGCCCTACATGAAGTACTGTCTGGGAGGGGCTTTCTTCTCTCCTCCTCTCTCCTCATGTATTTTACATTTCCGTATTCTTCCCCTGCTACGTCTCAACTGACCTCTCTATCCCCAAAATCATCATTATCATCGTCATCATCATCATCATTTAGGTATAAGCACTGTCACTGCATGCTTCATCTTTAGTTTGGGGACTAGTGTAGTTAGAGTCTTGAGCTGCATTTGCTCCAAGCACCCTGGGTTACGTTCAGACATTATTTTTTGTGTATATGTTTAAAATTCTCTTTGCACCTTAGCGGACTTCTCAGGGCCTTACCAGGCCTAGCTTTCAGCAATTACAGCATAAGAGTAGTCTGAACTGTAAGAACTTCTTGTTTTGGACTCAAAGAGTCTGAAAATTTCCATAAGGACATATTAATAAATTACCAACAATAAAATATACATTATTGACATTTTCCAATAACATTTCCACCAGATCTTGTGCTTACATAAAGCACCTAATAATTGACTAGAAAGTTTGAAACTATTGCTATACTGTACACACTGATTTTTGTTGATGTCTGACAGCAGTGAGCCCTTTAGAGCAAGAGGAATAATCTGAAGTATTTAGCAGTTGGTATTCAGGTGTCTGTGCGTATACGTGTTTCATATGCGTTTTTGTTGCAGAGCTGTATGACTATCCTCTTCCCGTTAAGGAAATGTGGCCTGTGGCTGCTCTGTTTGATTGTCAGTCAAATGGCCCTTTAATGGTCATGTAAAAAATCAAAACTCACAAGACAGTCTGACTATCAGTAGGAGTCTGACCTGTGATTCCAGGAGAATAGAAAGTCTACTAGGCAAAATGTTCAAATCTCAAGCCAGCTTCAGGTCAGCTTGACAGGTCGTGGTTTTGAGCAATCATTATGATGGTATGAGGAATTATTTTTTCAAAACTTCCTTCATCTTATCCATTCCAGAGAAACCATGTTGATATAGATGGAGGCAGTGTTAGAACAATGATACAAATGTTAATATATACAGATAATTAAGGCTATGTAAATGCTTTTCCATAAGGCACAAGAATCACCCTGCCAAAAAGGAGATGGACAGAAAGTATGCTACATGATTGTGGCTACAAAGGCTACCCATAGAAACAGTGAAGCTTCAAAATATCAAACACAGCATCCAAGTGCCACAAGAATTTAATTCCCTGTTGTGCTACAGCAGTTCATGGCTAGAAAATTTGGTTTCACCATCAGAGTTTTTCTCCAAGTGCATTAAACTCTCCAGTCATGTTGCATTAGCAGCAGTTCAAAAATATACGATGGCTGGCTTGTGACCACTTTTGGAGGAAGTATATGCTTGCCTTCCCCCTTGCAGTGTTAGAGGTATCAAATTATAGTGAGGACCTAGTTAGTGGACAGAATTAAACATACTAAATTCAGTAAAAAAATATATAAAAACAGAAATAATCAAAAACAAACAATTTAGTAATCTGGAATATCTGTGGTGGGTTTCAAGATTCGCCCAGGGTAAGCCAATGGGCTCCAGGTACCTGCGACCCTAGTGAGGGTTAAGTGGTTACAGATAATGAGTGTGTGAGAGATAGCACAACTTTAACTTCTTTGTCCTGAACTGTTAAGAGACCTATTCTGTTCTAAGATAAGCCTGCAAGCTGCTCTCCAGCACTCCTGTTCATTATACAGAGCTAAGCTAGGAAGCTTGACTCCAGGCTTTCAATTGTTTGCAAAAAAAATAAAAAATTGCATCACTGAGATTTTCTTAAATAGTGTAAGAATGAAAAGGGCGCTAATTGGCAACATGTCCAATTATCCCTTTAAACTCTGTCCTCTATTGACATCCCTTGCTTCTCCTTCGAACTGACCTTTACTCACACACCACGACACTGAGATCAGACCAAAGTCAACTGGATGCACGGTTTAATCACCAGTGTTGAATAAACACCCACAGTGTTGACTAAGTACCTACAGTGGAACTTTAATGAAAACAGTAAGAGGACTTGGGAATTCATTGAATAACAAATAAGTGTGTGAGCATGCAAATGTATACAGCATGCACCCATTAGGCTTGGCTCAGCTTTAAGCAGTTAGCACGAGATCATAATTTTCAAGTATGACTCTCTAAAAGGATGAACCCATTCCACACTGTCATGATTTCAAGTGATTGGGCTATAATGGCCAAGTCGCCCGTTGAACAACTGTTATTCAAATTAACTGCCAATAAGTCTTGAATACCAAGAGCTCATTAAAATGGATAAGTTTGGTGCTGACCTTTTAGGCAGCAGTGATAGCACAGACTTTTCTGATGCTTTCCCATTCTGCATTAATTTAAGCCTCCAAATGTCGGACACAGGAGGGCATTAATTCCGACAGTTTGTATCTGCATGGTAAACGCTGTTCTCTTTAAATTCCCCTTCAAAGGCACAATTAAAAAGATCATGTTACTAATTGATGAACACACGCCTTGGCGAACAGGCGGTCTTGAATTAAACATGTTTAGTTATTTTCTCCTCCAGTGTTTTGAATGATGTTTGTTAGTGCTAGCAGATGTAGCCCGATTTGCATCAGAAATGTAAATGGCAGCACTAAGTAGGTTAGAGAGTGGAGCAGGGCAATTTAACCCAGTGCAAAAGACTTCTCTGCAGAGGAGATCAAATGGCAGCAAGGCTTCAGAGTGTGAGCAAGAAGCAGATGCCTGCCTGGTTTGCTCCTTCAGGCCAACGTCTCCAAAGGAGTGACCCAGAACCCCCCCGTTCCTCTATGGTTCCTCAAGCTATAGAACAATCCTCCACTGTTCTTCACTCCCGGCTCACCAAGGAGGAGACGTAAAAAACCTGGAAGGCATCGCACTAATATAAAGATTGTCAACCTGGGAACGGTCACGAGGGAACTTCTGCTGGCAAATAAAAGAAAAGTCATGTTCTCTCAAGGAAAGGTCTTACTCGCAAGCTGTCAAAACACACTTTGCTGTAAAAAAACGCCCCTCCTCCTTCCTTTTTTATTCCCATAGCCTATATATGGTGTACTCTGTTCCCACTTCAGAGGAACACTTCTATCAGTAGGTTTAGGGAGCTTTATGTGGCAGTCCAGGCCTCCTTTCCCTGCTGCTCTAGTTCAAGGTTAGCCATCAAGAACCGGAAGCCGTGGCAGACGTATATTCCCTCTCTTAGCCTCTCCCACACAGGTCCTGAGGCCTGTCGACATCTTCTCGTCACTGAAGGGAAACGTGCGCCTTCGCGTCACATCCAAGGCTTTGTAATTACCGTCATTTGTCAAGCATGCACATGATTTATAGTCAATTAAAACTGGCCCAAAAAGGCCCCATGCAGCCTGTTGTGTGTGGAGTGAGTGATTAATGCAGCACAATTACAGCTGCACGAGTGGTGTAGTCTGGAGAGGAACTCTGTCTGAGAGGAAGATGGGGGAAATTTGCTACATGCTGAAGTTCTGGATCATACAAAAGAACCTTCGACAAAATCTGGAGAGAAGCCTGACACTGTGTGAAGGGCAAAAGGAATTTGCTTTCACTGTCTGATAACTAAAATAAGCACAGTTATCTGGCTTTAAAGCACAGTAGGCCCAATGGCATACTTCTGTTGTTAAACTGAGATTGAAAACCAATTCAATTCATCATCTTGATGGTTTTTTTTCTTAAAAGTTAAAAGTTTCCCAATTGATGGACTGATGGAGTCTAAAACCACCTTAAACCATTCACACAAACGCTCTTATACTCGTCATCAGGCCCCTTAAAAAATAACTATAGTCATTGAAAAGGGGTAATTTTCTTTATTCGTTTGAACAAAAAGTGTTTTTAATCTATGTGAAGTTATATTAATAAAATTCAAACTTTTATTATATTAATAAAAAAATAATTGTAACTGTAAAATGTCACCACCCAGGCTCTTAGTGTTCTTACTTTACTTAACTATCATGTTACTCAGCCACAAGCCATTCTGTGCAAATACAGGCTATATTTGTTCTGCTGTGATCTGATAACAGCCTGAAGCAGATTATTGTACTGGAAAGGTGCCATCTCTATTTAAATCTTACAGTTAGCAGCCATGCTATGATTACATCTATGACGTTTTTAGTGAACATACTAAAATACTCATTCATCCCTGAGACGATGTTCCAAGGACAAGATGCTGAACTATTGGTTTGTTTACATTTGTGAGCATTTTTAAGCCAAAACTGAATGCAGCTACATAAATGCAGATTCACTAGTAATAAATACATGTGGCAGGCTAAATCACAGTTTATTTTACAGCCATTGAAGCATTCTATTATATAAAAGCACCAAGGATTCACTCTCTTATCAGATTTAACTTAACACATTTACTGAATGAAAGACTCTCTGCAGGAGTGTGTGGATGTGTGTGTGTGTGTGTGTTTGTGTGTGTGTGTGTGTGTGTGTGTGATCTAGAAGATAGAACATATATGAAACCATGTGTAACTTTAAAATATAAAACAGAAGTGAAAACGGGAACATAAGATCTAATTGGTTGAAAAACAGAAGGACAAATGCTTTGACATGATGTTAGTCAGGCCTGATGGAGTGGCAGGAAACAGAGCCTTTGCCAAGAAACTGGTCTTCTTCTTACAGTTAATAAGTACTGGGCCCTGGGCCAGAGCAGAACAGACCTTCCACAGTGATCTGTTTTTCAACTACTGAAAAACAAGTTGATAATGTCACTGCAAGTCAAAGTTTGCCTATTATACAGAAGGCAGAGAATCTCCATATAAAGTATTATACAGTAAAAGCAGCAGCATGCAAGTAGTGCTTTATATCAAAT
>JBBKCR010000018.1:11306538-11333245 GCA_037577295.1 Ladigesia roloffi
ATTGTGTATTTAAAGTCCAGGACTGAAAGTAGCATCACTGGTGTACCCCTGAGCAAGATATGGTCCCCACAGCCTGCTCCCTGAGTACCAGTCCACTGGTTCATGTAGTGAACGAATTACAAGCTGAAAAATTTTCACATTTTTCACACTGCGTGCTGTGCTGATGTGTGTTCACACATGACTCCACTTTGCTTTACATTTAGCACTCCGTATAACCTGGTCTGCAATTGTGTAGACTCCAGGAGAGACTGTTTAATTTCACTGTGTTCTGGATAAATGGATGAAATGACAAATACCTGCTCGACTGGACTTTAAAGAGGTTTACACCAACTTAAGCTGTAAAATACCTGTGTGGAAGGAGGTTACATTTGCAAAAATATCTCTAAGGATTCCACCTGGAGATTTGCAGAATGCTGTAGTACTTTGGAGTCACTAAATCTCCTAAGAAATATTGGCTCAACATCAATTAAAAACTATTTGACGCTATCTACTGTCCACAGTAGCTTCTGGTCAGACAACTCAGTTTGTCTGCTAAAACACGGTTCAGGAGAAAAGCTTGTTTATGAAGAAATAAAGTGTACTTAGACTAATTTAAATGCAGACAGACGCTAAGTTTTGGAAATATGATTTCTTAATTTCCTTGAGGCGTCAGGATATGCTGTGAAACCTAAAGATCTGTGGTATGTCCACGTCCCTCTGCCAGAGGAATAATGTCCATGTGACACTGGAGCTGGTGTGGAATTAACAGCGGGCAGGCTTAGAGGCCCGACAGGATCAATCTCATTGGCTTTTCATAAAATTGCGTTCCATTTTCGTTTCTCCATTAAAGCGTGAGGAAAAGATATAGCTATAACCAGCCGAAAAGCTGAGCTCTGAAAAACGATCACACCTCAATGAACCAAACCTGCACTCTAAGATTGGAGAGCACTCCTCTTTATTTGATTTTCTTTTTAGTGATTAAAAAAGAGAGAGACTTGAACCTATTGGAAGAAACACTGCACCTCTGTTAGTGCTTGCACTTATCAAAGAGGTTAACTGAGAAGAACCGCGTTTCTCATTTAGGTCGCACAAATTGTCGAGCTGGTGTGAAAGTAATCATGTTTTAATTTTGTTCTGTTCCCCGGCGGGTCTTGGCTCACAGGCGGCGTGGAAGGAAAATAAACAGATATAAATAAAATGCCTTCATGTTCTATGGACAAGCGGCCAGCATAATTAGAGGTCCAGCAGCTACAGGCATGCATGCCGCTCTCGACTGCCAGGGGTCACCCGAGGACATGGGCGGGACAGAGAGAGAGGAGATAACACCATCAGCATTCAGGACGGCTAGCTTTGAATTCACCTGTGCATTTTTTATTTGTCTGTGTGATCTAAATTATTCATAAAGCCACCCTTCCTATCCATATGGAAATAACAGTACTTGTCATGGTGTATGGTTGGCTATATGGCAAGTTGCATTGTATGGGTTTGTCCATGGGTGTGTACAGCCATATGCTCACACAGGGAGGTGCATGTGAGCTGAATTCAAATGCACCTTAATGCTCACATGCATTTTAGTATTTCATTGTGCACTGGGTCTTTCTGGGAGTTTATATTCCTGACCCAGGCTGCCCAGTCCAGCAGAGGTTTTCACCCACTGACCACCTCCATCTGCATAATTACAGAGCAAGCCTTGCCCAGGAAAGAGAGAGGAGCAAAGCATTTACATAAATCTGCATGAGTCTTTTGCACAATTAACCACTTGTGACACCAGCGACATGTCTCTAGCAATGCTGACACAAATAGTGACTTACTTGAAATCTAATACCTTTCGCTTATTATTATTCCCTTTTTGACGTGTTCAGCAGTGAATTGATTAATGCTACAACCTGGCTCAGATGTATCCACATATATATGATGGTGGTCTCTGTACCCATGTGTGCATTCAGGATAATGGAGGTGTGTGGTGCAGCCCTTTAAAGGAGTGCTGAGCTCTGTTCCCATGTATGGATTGCTGAGCTCAGAGATGAAAAAATGTCTCAATGCTTCCCACAATCAAACACAATCTAACATAAAAAAGATCGAAAGAGAAAACTCCAGGCAAGATTGGCCATCTCACACTATCGAAAATGGAAGATATAGTTTTCTTCTGTAGAACAAGGATTTCCTGGTTTGACTTTCACTAAAACACTTTTTCTATCATGCAGCAGTGCCATTTAAAAACCAATTAGACCTCTGAAGTCTACGTCTACTGCTGCTATAACTAAACAGGACAAAGGCTTATATGTAATTACAACATTTGAAATCACCACACAGACCAAAAGTGCACCAACAGTCACAAATAATAAAACTCTCACACGAGGAAAAGATCATGCAAATGGTTTTCTTGCTGTCATTCTTGGCTGTCAGTGGAGGTCCATTCTTCTCCGCTTTGTCCCACAACCTGTTGACATGGCTGTCAGAAATAAACTCTGGTAGCAAAGCCAAAGTCCCACTGGGAACCCAATTCTGTGCCAGCAAGACATTACTGCCAATCCCAGAGGAGGTTGAAATGCGCTCGGCAGACATTACTGCGAATCTCAGAGGAAATGCAGCCCACTGAGTTGTGACAGTTCTGTGAAGGAGACTCTTCCAACATGGCGACTCACTCACATGGGGCGGACCACATAGTAGCGTGCATGGGTTACATCTAGGCTTTCACTGCCATATACTACGAAACCCAATGGACTTAAAATGTGCTTAATCCTACTTTATTTTACCCATAAAAATTCACCAAACCCCTTCATTTGAATTAAGTGGTAGATTTACATCATGAGTGGGAAACTTCAAATTTAAGGTGTTCATTCAGGAGGTTCTCTAATTTAAAGGGCAACTTTGAAAAAGTAAGGGGGCAATTCAGTAGTTTTATCACTTAATCAGCCTTCCTTTGTGCATTTTTCCCATAATATTCCTGTATGGGAAAATAAGATCAAAATGAAGGTCATTTGAAGTGGTAAAATTAAGGCATACGGTTTTGTGGTAGTCAGTTATAGTCACTGCCTCAGCACATCACAGATTTACAACTAATATAATCTACATCTTGTCGCCTTTAATGCAAATTATGTGCTAATTAATTTGAGTGCCCAGGTAAATATTACTCTGTTAATTTGCTTTACTGTAGCTGTCATTATGGTTATTAGGGATAATAGTATTAATCATTTCGAATTAAATAGAAAACACAAGAGGTTCACACTTGCTTGCATGCAGCTGGCATGGGATATGATCCATATTCAATACTTTGTTAGATCTAATGATCCAGTTTTCACTAACAATACTCCTTGTGCTCTAGTTGCAAAACTCATTTTTATGCTGCAACATCACTAAACATTCTCAAGTTCCTCTTTTGCACCAGGTAAAACAGATTACAAATGACAAGATAATATGCATATTTAATGCATTTTTAAGACACGCAATTCTGTATGTAATTTAGTTTCTTTTGGCAATTAACTGGAACTTTAATTATGTATAATCTTACAAGGTTTTACTTGTTTATGAGATACATGGGAATCATGTTTTTAAACAGGTTAATGTTCATTGTATAAGCGAATGAAATTAGTATTCTCATTCACTGCTTTTATCTGCAAGTTTGTCACTTGAATGTATGGTAAGATGGTTTATATAAAGGATATTATATTAAATAATATGTCATGATTGTACAAATACACTGTTGAAAAGTAACTTACCAACAGTTACTGGTTACTAGTATTATTAATGCTCTTGTTGTTAAGTGGAGCCCGATAGGTTGAAAGATCAAATAAAAAAAATCTAATCATATTATGCATACAAATTTTTTTTATCACATTATAAAATTAGTCCTAATATTTCAAAACCAAGGCATCTGTATAATCACTGTAAGTTAAAGTATTGAACACATACTAAAGAACATTAAACCGCCACTTATTGTGGGATTACTTTCTAAGAGCACCTGCGTAGAGTGAAAAAACATGAATACATAATAAGACAGAAAATGCCTAAGATGTCCATTTTTAAAGAATAAACCCTAAATATGATCCTAAATATGCTTCCAAAACACTTCATATTTTAATCCTTTAAAATGTAATGGTGAACACGTATTCGTACTGTACAGTTTACACTGAACTGCTGTCCCACTGGTGATATTCCTATTTACTCCACTGTAATTAACGCATGTTTTTTTAATTTGGTATGCGCTTTCTTTAGTAAAAGCAGTGTAAATACATAAGTAATTTTATTTAATTAACAGTAATATATATACAGGGCTTTAAAAAGAAAAAAACATGACCACGCAAGAGCTAAATTCTAGACTGCATTTGTGTCACAGGGCAGCAGCAAGGACAAATAAAAAGCATTCTCAAAATGGCTACTTACAAACTTTCTGCCTCTGAGTTCAGATGACTGGGATGCCCAGGCTTGATCTGCCACACCCCCTTGGTTTTGTGCTGGGTTGTTTCTTTTGGGGCACTTAACTTAGCACTTAACAAGGCATTAGCGGAGTGGAGGCTACTTCCACTCAAGTGCATCGTGCCCAAATATAAAAAACCAGCATGAGGACAAGTGGTGTGGTGGACAAGGCCCAGACATCACAAAAGCAAAAATGTGCAGAGATTTAAACCACGGTTGAGAGTGGTTTTACTGTATAGTGTTAATAGAGTGAAAGGTCATAGCTAAGATCTGGAATGGAGTCTAACTAGACAATCTGCCCCAGACACTCAGTCCTGAGTTTCACTCTAGAGACTCCTGATTACTACCTTCTAGATTAACTTCCTGGATAAATAAGCAACTGTTTCCTGCATTTCCTTGCAAAGTATTGTCTAGTAGTATATGTCCTATCTCGCACTCCAAGTCAGATTGTGTACTGACTCTTGCCCTGTAGTTTTGGTTTTGTCTTTTTGCCCAGAGATTGGAATTTTTTTGTCTCTAGCTGCATTACAGTTTTGGATATCTCACCCTTTCACTATTGCTCTGCCTGTTGTAATTCAGAGGTGAAAGCTGTAATTCGGTCATCCCCTCTATTAATAAAAACTCAACATTGAACTTGCTTTTTGGGTCCATGTGTGTAGACTTTACAGAATACTGCTCCTGACAACTTGATTCAGTAGAGCTCTGAGAAATCTTGGCAAGCCAGGTGGAGGCCATCAGAGAACATGGACTCAGCCCTCTGGCAGTATACATTCCATCAAGCCAAGGGTGTGCCATCCTCAGCATCAGATAGGTTAATGCAAGTGAGTTAATTTAAGTGAGTTAGTTTAACACCAAGCGAGTTAATTCACATGAGTGAGTGAATGAGTGCCACACCCCCTCAGCCCAATCCTGAATCAAAGCTAGGACGAGTCCTTCTGTCTCTCATAATGTGACAGTGCGGCCTGCAGGCCAATTTGTGCCGCTACTCTGGAGAACCTAAACATATGATTGCTACCTGTCCTTCTTGTCCACTCAAGGGAGAGGTTCTCATCTCTAGTCTCTATTCGGTTACACTTCAACAATCTTCTGTTCCAGTCCTGCTCTCGCATGGCCCTCTCTCCGTGTCTGCTCCAGTGATAATGGATTCAGAGGCAGCAGGGAATTTCATTGATCAACGCTTGTCTGAAGAACTGGGAAGGCTATTTTTTCCCTTGAAAACACGACTCTCAGTTTGGGGTTTGGAAAGTCAACCACTGGGCACCAGTCACATCACACACCAAACTAAGCCTCTAATTCTTATCACTGAGTCTACACAAGACCCTGAAATACCTGGTCACCCTTGGCTTGTTCTCCATGACCTAAATATATTTTTAAGAGAAAGAAAATTAAAAGCAGGGGGCCCTGTATGAGAGTAGAGAGCCCCACATTAACCACCCCAACCCAAATTCCCTCTGCTTACATTGCTTTACATTTCTTTGATGCTCCTGCTACCCATCACACCTTCCACACCACCTTGGGATTGTCCCATTTACTTTTATTACTTCTGTCAGATGCTCCATGTCCAAAGAACAGGCTCTACCCTCTACCTCCCCAAAACTCTGTGGTCAAAATTAAATATACTTGTTATCATTCTCTCAATTTTCAATACACTTGATTCCAGAAGTGTGTAAAACTTGGTGTGTAATCAGGTGAAAGGTGATTGGAACTGTTTTTATTACCACTGGAGGTCATTATGGATATCTGTTAATGTCTTATGGACTATCAAATGCGCCCTCAGTATTCCAGTAAGTTACAGAGCTTTTACAACAAATGATTTATGTCTTTTTGATGTAAATATTTTTTTTAAATGTTCTCCAGACCTAGCAATTCAAATGGGTCTAACAATGGGAGAACCAGTTATATGCTAAGAAAGAGAAAAGTGCCATTCACCAGACCACAGTCTCATTTTTAGAACGGGTTCTCAATGCCAGGTCCATTCAGATAGAATCCCAAAAGTGTGTAGCAGTTCAGCAATTTCCAGAATCAAAATCATATTTAACCTCGAGCTTTATTGGGCCAGCCAGTTTACTACTAAGCCCCTCATATTAAAGGATTGTTGTGTTCTGCCAATGTTCTGGAGCAACCCAACTTAGAGTTACCCTTTAAGGTGACTCTGAGTTTGATGCACGAGAGGTTGGAGTTGGGGGTTGTGGTTATCTCTCAACAAGCTGCACCCATGTGCCTTTTTCCTGGAAAGTTTACTGGAAGCCCAAGTTAGCTATTAAGTTCACTCTGGCAGAATGCATATGCTGGCCTGAGAGAGCGACATTGTCTACACTGAGCACCGCAACCTTGAGTGTCTATGAGAAGTGAAAAAAAGAATCCATGCCAAGTCAGGGAGGCCCTGTTGTTCCCTCATGCCCATTCTCTCACTATGAAATTCATCTTCCCCTGTGTTATAAAATATCAGTCAAATTGCAAATCTGTGCCTGGGTCTATGCATGCAAACCTTACAAGAATAGAGTATTAGGCAGGCAAAAGCTGAAAGCACAGAGCAGGTGTGATCTACCACATGCCAAGCAGACTGAGAGTTACTCAGGGGACTTTGTCAAAGAGCAAGAAGTTTCATCCCTGTGGCTGCTGTTACCCTCAGAAGACACAGGATGAGAGACTTCACAGAAGCTTTTGTAAACATCACGCAAATCAAGGGGAATAATTTATGAGCACTAGAATATTTTGTTGTTTTGTTTGGACACTGTGGCTTTTATTTCCTGTTTTATACAGGGGGGTGGGGGGTGGGGGGTGATAATGAGGGGTACAAGCTGAAAATACCTCCCACTCGCAGTCACCTCTTGCCAATACCCAAGAGAAATATGCTATAAAACAGTGATTACATTGTGGTAATAGTGTGTGTGTGTGTGTGTGTGTGTGTGTGTGTGTGTGTGTGTGCCCTCTAGGACATTAAAGGAACAATTATGTAACTGAACTTGACTATGGAGAAAACAGGTGGCCTACCTTGCAGAAGAGGTTGATCCTTGAGGAAGCCTCCATCGTACTCCACTTGGTAATGCTTCACTTGAAAGCCGGGTGAGCATGTAGCCTCCTCCGCCTCCTCCTGAGCTCCACTGCACACAGTCTGAGAAAGAGGAAGCAATATAAATACTATGCTTTTCATACAGCCCTTCTCAACTTACAGTCGCGACCATTTGAACAGGAAAGCCGGTCTTCCTTGTCTGAGGAGTAACACTTTATTTACGCTTAAGTAGGATGCTCACTGTCTGTTGAACAGCAGTGGCTCTGGAGTGGAAATTGTCCAGAGCACTAAATTCCTTGGTGTTAACATTGTTGTGAAACTCACTTGGACCCTCAACACCAGTTCCATGTCTTCCAAGGCCAGCAGCATGTCTATTTTCTGGGGAGACTATGGAGAACCCCACATTTTTCATATAATTCTATGGAGGGACAATAGAGGCAATAGAGAGCTCTCTTTTTCCTCTGATACAGATATTTACACAACACGCTCCAGCCACAAAGCCACTAGCCTTGTGTGTGACCCCACACAGCCCTGCTACACCCTCTTTTCACTCCTACCATCTGCCAGAATATTTAGTCAGAACCAAATAACTGTACATATCATACATAGCATACACATGTAGCACTCGTAACGTAGCACACAAACACACACACACAAACAGAACGGCTTCTTTTCTCCCTAACTGTCCTGTCCTGTAGTTGACTACATTCCTTTGTCTTCTTTGTTTATTAAACAATTCTGCTGCATTGTCACAATACTGTATTCATTAGCACTGCTACTGTTACTGCTCCTGTTGTCTGCCCTGTTTGTTGCCTTGCCCTGTTAATGATTGTACATTTGTTTTTTTTTTGTTTTTTGCAATCTCTCTTTAGTCCCGGTCTGCATGTCACATGTTCTGACATCTAAAAGAAGCTCTTAATTATTTGAATGCTGGGTTTAATGTGTGTTAGTGCTTCTTAAAGGCACTGATGTTTCTGTCAGCAATATTGAGGTATAGTGAGGTAATTTAACCAGTAGGAGGCCTTCACAAGTAGTAATGCATTCTATTGCAGAGGTCTCCAATCTTGTCCTCAAAGGACTGAAACCCCAGGTTTACCTTTTCAAGAAGGAAAGCACCTCGCATAACTTAGCAATCTCTTCAAAACTGTGGTTGACAAATTTATCAAGTGAGATCAGGTGTGCCTCTGTTTGTTGGGACTGGAAACCTGCAGCCACACCAGCCCTCAGTGTCTCCCACACTTAGGGACAGAGTCATAAGGAGAATGTACCTGTCTAAAAAAATGATCCCTAAAAATTAGAGGTCCTTTTCCAGCTATTGTTTGTTAGAGATTACTTACCAGTGAAAAGCTCTCCCAACATAATACTAAACGAGGTGGGTAGGTGAGTGTAATTAAAATGATTTAGCCTGATCATCTTCTCTGTTCCTCACAATGAGAGGATGCATTTTTACAGGAAATAAAAATCCATGGCTCCTTTCAGATCAATTATACCAATTAGCGGTTGCCTTCCGCTCAGCAAAGTGGTGTTGGTCTCAATTACAAATGGGCCTAGGTAATCATCTAGCTTTTAAAAGCAGTGGATAAAAGCCAGGGCTTTCTGGACAATGTCAGAGGGAGATAAGTTGGAGGCTGAGCCTTTTGCTGGTTTTGTGAGAGCCTTCCAGGCATAGTAAACATATCTGTCCATCTTACTGTCACTCTCTCTTTTGCTTCTGGTGCTGTTATTACTCCTTCACACCTGTTTTTGTCCTCCATCCATCACCACTTCAGCTGGAGGGATGCACAGATTCACTCTGAAAATGACACAAGCTTCACTGAATGTATGACCTCATCCTATTATCAACTTCTTTAAACTACTATAGTTTTACAGCACCATACACTACGAAACCAAACCCCTTAATGTTACCCCTTAATATAACCGTAATTTGTACCTTAATTTCCAGTAAAGTAAGGAAAATTAAGTGGAAAAGTGCACAGATTAAGGCTAATTAAGGGAAAAACTACTGAATTTTCCACTTATTTTAAAAATTTGCCCCTTAAATAACTGAGCCTCCTGAAGAAAATGCCATACATTTAGGATTAAGGGGTTTCACACTAACACCTTAAATCCACTTTTAAGGTAAAATTAAGGGAACAGTTTACAAATTAATGTGCACTTAATTCAAATAAAAGTGTTTGGTGTATAAATTAAGGTAGAGTTAAGAATATTTTAAGTACATTGTGTTTCATAGTGATACAAGAGCAGTCCCGCCAGGAAATTACTACTGACAGCTGCAATTTAAACAATAAATCCTTCTTTTTAAAAATTGTCTTTATTAAAAACACCCTCTCCCACACACGCCATCTAATACAGTTTAGGCTACATGAGAATCAAATATGCATGTGATTTGCCTTTATGAGCAGAACCAGTGAAGTTTTTCTGTGTACATAACTGAATGAGTCAATAATTGGAATAAATTATTACCAACAATGCAAAGATATAATATGGATTATTAAACCGAGAAACACACTTCTTTGTGCTTGTTCTTTCCCCACTGCGATGTCTTCTACAGTTATTTCACAGCTCCCGGGAGTCCTTTTAGTTGTTATTGAACCACACGTTCAAGGCAATTAAGAGATCAGTCTAGCCTGTCAAAGTGCTGGTTTGATTTGGAGAAAGCGCTGAGTGCAGCCCCAGAAAAGTGAGTGAGGCTGGTTAGTGTTCGTGTGGGCAGCCAGCTGCCAGGCTGCATGCACATTACCAGCTCGCTCTCAGGCAGCTGCTGTGCCTCACTCTCAATTAGAATGAGCATATGGGGGGGGAAGAGACAGAAAGATAGAAAGAGAGAGAGAGAGAGAGAGCCGGAGGGTGGGGGGCATACAAGAAAGGACAGTGACTTTATGGCCTTAAGGAAAAGTTTGAATTTAAAATTTGAATCAGCCATGAACAGACCAGAAATGATTTAAGCAAGTGTAAATGTTTAAAGTGTTGCTGTTAGTTTTGTTCTGTCATACACTGGTGTAACATCCTGAGTCTTGGGGTCAAGAACTAAGTTCATTTGCTATTACTACTTATTTGCAATCCATTTAAAAGGGTAACGACAATGGGATGTCTAACATTTATAGTTAAATCAATTCTGTAATGATATGCTAAAGTCTTGCAAATTATTTCTGCATGTATCAGTGCCAAACAATTACAGAAATAGCCCTCCCCCAAAACCATTCTGAACATACCTTTTCATCAAATTCAAATCAAATTAAAATTTGGGCACATAAATGCAGTACGGATTGACAGTTCTGCATGCATAGATTTTCTCTACTTTATTCAATTAGATACAATGGAGAAACAATTCAAAGCAAATGACATGCTGCTTTAACCCTTAAATGTCCAATATGTGGTCCTGCACTTTAATCCATAACCTATTATAAATGGTGAAACACTGGTTGAACCTAAATAGTTCTTGAATAATTAGGGATCAGATTAATGAATGAATAATAGAGCTGCAGGTTAGGTGGTTTACCATTCTATTTACCATTCAACTAGCACATCAGGACATGTGCTTTCAGCTCAGCTCAAGCTCTCTGACCCACAGAAAAATGTATTTTGTGTTATGAATCTAATACTATGGCTCCAATACTACTTTTTTCAACCAAGAAATGCTCACGAGTCTGTCTCAGCAGGACCCAGCCTGCAGTAAACAAGACAGCATGACAGATAACACTATTAAATGAGGACAGTGGACATTTTTCTGGCCATGATGATGATGTCAGAAATTATATTATCTTGTGTCTGCACAAACATTGTCTCAAGATGATGCCATTTAGACGATTTTCTTCTATTGGAGAAAGGTAGATGTATTAAGACAAAAGGTAAACAAATATAAAATGAAGAACATAATAAGCTAATTGTCACAGTAACCTAAGACTAAGTAATGTTGGCCAGTTTTTGCATGTCAGTTAAATTACATGTATAGAAATTGGCTATTCCATTAAGCAGTGCATTAAGCTATTCCATGTTTAATTGGTAGCTTTAGATTAAAGCTAGATGGTAGGTGGTGATAAGCAATGCTTAACAGTAGGCAAACAATTAGGTTAACAAATTCTCCTACTAGTCTCCTATAGTAAGAAACAGTTTGATAGATATGGATATAACTATCTGTCATTCAATTATTTTCGAAGGAAATCAGAAAGAAAGAAAAAGAAACAACTGAAATGTGGAGTACATTGATACTGGCATGTTGCAATCTAAAGGGACAAAGCCCTTTAGTTGTAAACCTTACAACTAAAGAACTTGTAAGTAAAGCTTACAACTAAAGAACTCTGAAAGTGTGGTTGTGTATGAGAGCGGGAAAGAGAGGATCCTGCTGAACCTATTTGCCACAGACAGGAATGGTGGGAGTAATGTGAGTGGGACTCTAGCAGGTGTGCCACTGTACTAACAGTGCCACTATACTGACCTACCCTTGCTGGGACTTTAAATGCCGCTCCTAAGCCCTAAGCCCTAGTCACGGTATAAATGTCTGGGCTTGACCATGTGCTTGATCTCAGCTGTCTCTTAATCTCTTTCAGAAAGGGAGTCTGGATATTAGACAGATGGCAGTGTTGTAATTCAATCAACCAATAAAGAGTCTCTGTCCTACTTTCATTTTGGCTCTAACAAGAAAGTAATGTGATTCACAGGAACATCTGTAAACTAAAGTAAACAAAAAAATACATGGCTGATTAACTGAAAATGCAAAAAAAAGAGTTTCTATCTCAATATGTTCCTAACGAACATCTAGCACATGTACAAATGTTCTCCTCCTCATAGAAAGAAAGGCTAAGAGAGGTAAAGAGCAAGAGAAAGACTGGACAAATGAGCAAAAAACAGGGATAGTTGACATAAAAAAGAAAGTTGAGGGTGAATGAGGAATGTGTGTGCATGTGCATGTGTGTGCAAGTGCTGAGAGATGTGTGTTTTTGTTTGAAGCATCAGAAGAAAGGCAAGAACAAGGGCATTATGAAGACTCGCCTTCATCTCAGCTGTGAGGTTGTTCATGGGGAGAAAAACATCCAGTAAAGGAAACTCCTACTGTCAGCCTCGCTTGCCCCTCTTGCATACCACCCTCCTATCCCCGAGGAGCACTCGCTCTGCTCCCCTGTTCTCCTGCTGTCCCTAACCTGCAGATAGTAATTAATTTATTTGCAAGCCGGTCACCCTATCATTTTCCTTGGACACAGCTGTGGTGACTTCATTAGTTTGTAATAATTTCACTCAGTGGGAGACCTACATTAAGCAGAAGTGGGAAGGGGGATACAGATAGAGCACGATTGGTAGGCCAGGGTTGAGAAAATGGCAAAATGCCCCCTGTTGCCCCACACTGATACATTTAAATGCACTTTTCCAAGCCATAATGAGCTGCCCTTGTTGACTCAGGCGAAGCTTTACTGCTGGGAGTAAAGGATAAAAAAAGCAGCGAGAGTTGCTGAAGCACAGAGGATATGATGAAATAGATAGAAGGAGTGGGAGAAACGGTATTTCATGCAGTGTGAGTGAGAAATAAGCAGGCCAAGCAAGTGCAAGGAAAAGAATTACCAAGCACACTCTTGAAAAGTTAGCTGGCATGGAAGGTTCTAGGGAGAAAAAAATAAGATCTTCACGTTATGCTGAGGGTTCTATAGCCTTTTAATGCAAGTTCTTGTAAATAACAAAGTCAAAAATATTTGTTAATTTCCAAACTATCTGTGAAATATTTTAAAAAATCCATTCCGGTTTCACTTGATGGAATAAGTTAAAGGGAACTCTGAGTTTATCGCCAATGATAGACGAGGTATGAGAACGTTAACTGACCAACAACCATTAATATATTTGTACATAGAATAATAATCTACTCTACACTGTGGTGCACATATTAGTCCAGAAACAGGGGAATACATGAAACATAGAAATACTGATCTTTAAATGATAGAAGAGAACAGTGTAGGTTTTAGCAGCTTTTTAAAGCTACAGTCTGATACTGATGGACATTTGGTTCCAGATGTCAATTCAGCTCATTACACCACTAACTGACCTTCTGCAGACCTAAGAGTTTACAAGGATTATAAACATCAAACATATCAGAGATATATTTGGGCCCCACAACATTGAGTGAGTTGTATATGATGAATAATGCCTTTTTTTTTAGAACTCTGGCAGCAGCATTTTGAGCTGGAGCTGTCTAATGGAATCCCAGTGAAGGGAGCATTGCAACAGCCAACCCTGCAGGACATAAAGACATGGATAAGCTTCACTTGTCTTATCTGGACACAAAGTCTCCATATTTTTAAGGTGCCAAACTCCTGACTTTCTTATAACTTTAATGTGCTCACTAAATCTAAGGGCTCCGCCCATTTTCATGGCAAGATTTTCTTCAATGATTTTTCTTCAGTCTTAAGCACTCTAGATTCAGGGTGAGCAGTGAAAATTGATCTTCTCTCTTAACTTCCGAACAAGATAATATTGTGTCTATATTTAATTGGTCCAATTAAATATAGACACATTTAACTTCCGAACAAGATAATATTGTGTCTATATTTAATTGGTCCAAGTATTTATGCATCCAGTTATGTTCTTTGAAATTATGTTGTTTATGCAGCAAAAAAGAGTGAAAATCAGACACAGCTCGAGCCTAAATGGGTACTCACCACTTTGTTACTTCACTCATTATATGGTTGACATTATCAAAAGAACCTTGATGTGTTTCAATGAATACAGTTCTGTTTTCATACATGATTTCTCTTTGAAGGGTTCTTTAATGAACCAATCATGAAAAGTACTTGCAGGAACCAAGTCACTCTCCTATGACATTGCTGCAAAGAACCCTTTTTGCACTGCTTTTTTAAGGATATAGAATCCAGGAATATGTTGGTGAGTTAGCCCTTTGGCAGTGTACTTTACGAGGCTCAGGTGAGAGATAAAGCCAGGTTATGAGCTCCAGCACTGCCTGCTAAGAGAGTGGGAGCTTTTTGCCTTTTGTCTGGCTAAGGGGAGCTGGAGTTCATGCTCATCTGCTGTCTGCACCTATAAAGTCAGTCATAAGCCCTAAGTGACACCCTGATGTATTAATGATCGAAACGTTGGCTGGATATTACGGCGGGATTAAAATGGGGCCTGTCTACATTGCTAACAGAGCGAGGACCTTCATTTGTTTTAGCAGACGCTCCTCCAAGGCCGTCAGCGCAGTTTGCGGTCATTAGAAATTCTGTGTGCGCCGATAGCTGGATTTGAACTCCCCTGGTATGGGCAGGGATCTGAAGAGCGGGGCTCAGTGCAGTAGTAATTCTTCCTTTATTTCTCCCCAATGAAACTCTGGAATCAACAACATTACACTCCCCTTTACCTATCCTTTGGCACTGCTTCACAAAGAAAGAGCGATCAGGGTTTACAATGCTGTAATCCTACACTAAGTCACACTCTTCTTAATCTCCTCATTACACTGTCCAACAACAGAACTACTGTGGGAGTAGAAATGCAGTTGAAAAACAGTAACAGCACTGAAACAGCTTTGGAGATAGAAGTTCATGTATGTATTTTCTACCATGTATTATACCACATGAACATGAATCCAGACATCCTCTAACTCTCTGGGGAATGAATGGAAGACAAAATTGTTGGTGAATATTGACCAATCATATACATATGCAAACAGACAAATTGCAATAAGGTACTTTATCCAGTATATTAGCGAGTCATTGCTACAAGACATCTATTTTTCAAGGTGTTTTTAAGAGGCAACTTATTTCATTTGTTTTAAAGTCTTTTTTCTAGATCAAGGAATAGCCCCAAAATTTGGAACTGGACTTCAGTAGCTCCACAAGCTACTGTAGTGCAACTTATGGGAATTCTAGGGTCTTCTGAGTTGACTTGGATTAAACAGCTTGGACTATGGCAATCATTCTCTGACTTTTCACCATTTAGGCCCAGTTATCTATCACAGCATGTTGCCAAGGCCCACTCAGCCACATGAGATGATATCAAATAACCAATTGCAGACCAACGGCTCAATTTTAGATTCGCGACCCAATTGATCATTCAATTGATCGTTGAACAACCCGGGGCTATAGGACAGAGGCGTATAAAAAGGTTAGAAATTACATTTCATGTTTAAGTTTTGGCTTTACATGCTTTGTTTTAAACTGTCCCAAATTCAATACAAATAAATCCTATTTTGAACAGGCAGAATGACTAAGAAATTCATCCTGTCTTGAGATCAATGGTCTCTGTAGGATGGTCCTCAATCAAAATGTTTTACCGGTTATCACAGCTTGTGCAATAATGTAATACATTTACAAGTTAGTAGAAACAATCTATATATAACATGTTTAGCAGTTACTAATGCATGTTTTAATAACTGACTGTGTTGGCAGGATAAACATAAAATTGAAGAGCAATTTAAATCTCAAACGAGATTTCCAGAAGATGACTCTGGGCCATAAGCTATCCAACTGAATACTCAGATCCCATAACAAGCGCAAATGGAATCCTTTAGTGCCCCTTAGTTTTTTTTTTAAAAAACTGAAGTCAGAATGAAAAGCTCTTATGTCAACCTTGGCCAATCACAAAAAACAAATACAAACCCAAAGGTCGAACACACAGATCAATGCTGTAAGGTCTTTGCTGAACAATAAAGCAAGACTGCTTAAAAAACTCTTTCGTATTTTTCTGTGAGCTTGCCAATCTTTTAAATAAATTCATTCTGCGGAATCTCTATCCCAGAACAATTATGAACAAAGTAGTCTCACGTTCACCCCTGTCTCTCTTACAGTAAGGCCTATGGCTCAAGGCAACGGTTCACAGAAGCACATCTTTATTAATTAGTCCATTACAACCATCATTAATTTTTGACATGTTGGGAAAATCATGCACAATAATTTGAATGAAAATTTCCAGCTTACAGGAACACTTTCTGTAAATGACATGTCAGATATCAGCAATGATTACAATATTTATGAAAATGACTCTTAAAACTTTTCAAACAAATGATCAATGTGACTATGGAAATATGTGAGTAAAAAAAGACACAAATTGTTATACAATTTACAGGTATAAAAATATAATTCAAGACTTTGTGAGCTTTAATTTAAATGGCTGCATTTTAAGAAAAATGCCTGAAATAAAATGCTCAAATATTAGAAACATTCACAATGACAGATAAACTCAAGTTGATAAATAATCGAAATAATGTAAGGTTAGTGATGCTCATATCAATAAGGATATTGGTGGGGGCTGGAAGCTGAGAGCCTCAAACATGTTTGTCATGGTGTGTTCTAAGAATGAATTGGGGGGTCTAGGCACAAGCAATGCTATCTAATGCAACTTCAATAAAAGATCTAATGTGCAAGGCATGAGAGAAACAAATCACTCACACTTTCCCACCATGTGAACATATAATACAACTGACCTTCAAGCTTTATAAAACACTGGCAAAATCGACCTAAACTCCCACTCTGTGTTTGCCACGCCTATATTTAGAATGCACTGTTCATTTCAATTGAGGTAATTAGAAATTAACAGTGCAGTCTACATTTTGTAAATGTGTAACAGGTCACACTGTAAAATCTCAATTAGCTGTAGAGTTTGGCTTAACTGTAGTAGCATTCTCCAGTGTAGTGTATAAAACTCAATAAATAGTAACTCAAAATCTTGTAGTGGACAGAATAATGTAGTTTACCACAAATTCTGTTGAGTGTAAATTCTGCCAGCAGCAGGTAAAGCTCCCCCAACATTAGCTGAGAAATAACGTGTCTGTGGGAAGAGCATAGACAGGTCAATTGATAAACCCACTCACATTACAGGCAAATGATCACAGCAATGATTATAGTCATAATTGCATAGCCCTAATTACCACTGTGGTGTGTGACAATTACAAACAACGACAGTTGTGCATTAGATGTGTCGATGTATCTATAGAGCAATCTTGCTGGTGCAGTGCTGACAAACCTGTTCTGCTACAAGACATGAGATGATGGTCGTGGAGAACAGAGCAGCATAGGCTATTAATGTCACGTTGCAGGCACAAGGAGGTGTCCAGGCCAGGAGTGTGATTAAGGGAGGAACTTCATTGATGAAGACGGAGGGCGGCCAGAGCCATTTGGCAGAGTCTGGTGTAAATGTCAGCTCCACAGGAAATCAATAAGGCAATATGAGTTCAGAGAAAATCTGCCTGCCTGACGCCACAGCACCTGAAAATGTGTGACATGTGTACACAGAGTCTTTGTATCTATAACACAGACAAAGAGCGACATGGCCCCAGACACAGAAAGACAAATACTGCTGGTGGTGCAACAGTTTGGGTGCACACTTGTATTATTTTACGGCCTGACACTCTTGATTATACTAGTAATTAGGTAGTCTACTAGATTTTTTGATGATTAATCGAGTAATCAAAGTCCAAGCAATAAAAACAGACTTGAATGGACAAGACGACACAATGAATATTCTTCCAATAAAGTCAAGATTCACATGAATCTGTTTCAATCAGACTCACAGCATGGCATCATAGAACAGTAGGAGAATGTAATATTTGCATCTTCAGACAAAATGACAACTAATCACTGTCAGTTCTTCAGAAAGACAGATTTTAATCAAGGAATCAAGTTTAATCAATTCATTGTGACGAACCTAATTTTGGCGTCCAAAAATGAAAGAGTCCGCAGTCCTTTACAAACTTCTCCTGCATGTCATGTTGATATCTCTGTCTCATCTCTAGCCAGAGCACAGCTTTTGTCGGGCCAAAAAGATGACCTCCTGAGCAGAGAGCCAGCCGGCCGCAGGTGGAAGGAGGTGAGAGGAACGGTTCTTGTGGCTCCAGGGTGTCCAAGCTGGATGCTTCCCCCAGCAGCAAATGTCACTGCACATGCAAGACCAAAACATGAGCGACCTCCACCTGGCCGCAGCAGAATCAATCAGACTACGGGCTCAAACACCTGTATCTGTCCAGCCAGCAGGGGCACCTGCATGCACTGCCATCTGGAAGCTGGTCACATCACACCTGCTGGGCCAGTGAATGAGGAGTGGATCATAAGCAATAAACACTGACTTCTTGATCCAAACACAGCAGAGAGAGAGAGAGAGAGAGAGAGAGTGAGAGAGAGAGACAAAGAGACAGAGAGAGAGCAAGAGAGAAAAAGAGAGAGAGAAACAGAAATAGAGAATGAGTGAGAGAGCAAGAGAGTGAGTGAGTAAGAGAGAGAGAGACAGTAAAGCAGGTCTTGGCTTACAGTTCACACAGCTGTCTTTGTGAGGCTATGTTATTATAAATCAGTCTGGAAGGTTTGACAGAAGGAAGATGTTTCATACCTCTCCAGGATCTTATTGAGAAGATAAGGAAGCTCTGATGTTCAAAGCTTTACACACTACCTCTGCAACACTAGAGATTGTTGTGTATTGATTGCTATTCTATGTCTGATTGCGTTGTGTGTCTTAGAAGCCCAGGTCAGGTGTGTGTATGGCAAAGAGGTCCTGGAAGAACATTTTTTTCCTCTGTATATGCACAACGTTTGATGTTCAGTGATGATCATTGTCTTTTAAAACATTATCATGTTTTGAGAATCAGTGAAAAGTATTTTAGTTGCTTGTGGTTTGGGGCTGGTGGCAGATGCTGCATTTTGAGATACAATATGGTCTAAGATCATTCAGAGTGAGGAAAAAGTCAGCGAAAACACTCACAGTCATTCTAGAACATAGCTGGATGTCATTAGTATTAAACAACAGTTTTGGGTTTGCTGACTAGTACAAGAAGCAAGTTTGTATTGAGTCACATGTATCTACAAATGCTGCCTTTGGTCTGTCTGCACCCTGTTCATGCGAGTAGTTTTTGCACAGCCTTGTTTAAGTACCTGCACATGTGTTAACACAGCTTGAGATGGAATCTAGTATTCTCACACAGCAAAGGATATGTTCACCTAGACATACACTGCTGTTATTACTGCTGCTGTATTTTAGGCATCATACCCAACAAGTAGACTGCTGCCCAACACCTAGAGTATACTTGTATATATTATATTCCACTTCTCTATTTAACATTACCTTGTCAAAATACCACTAGAGTTAGAAGGCTTTTTTTTTAAATAGCAGCAGCTGCTATGAAAGAATTTGTGGGTGGTTGAATGTCAGTTCAATTCTTTTCAGACCTCAGCAGCACGGTTTCTTTCCAGCGCCAGGTAAACATCCATGTTTTTTATGAACAAAAGGTGAGTCAATGAGGACTGGAACCAAATGGAGTTGTGTTTACTAGTCCATTACTATTCTGTAGTTATTACTAAGCAACTATTTCAGGGGCTCCTTGGCACAGAGGCAGGGTAAAGGCAGGGCAGAGAACAAGAACTGAGCATGAAGAAGTCCTGAGTGGAGGTCAAGTCATTTATGTCTCAGAAAGAAAAAGCCCTCAGACCTGCCCCAGCTTTGGTCAAGGTTATTACACCAAAGTATTAAACAGCATCTGGAGCTTGGAGCTTGGCAAGTTTATAACATGGGGGGGGAATACAGATCACAGGTGAACCTTTCTCAGCAGTGGCTGTCCATCCAAAAGAGTGACAGTACTGTCAGTTATTGTCATTAAGTCTGATACCACTCTTAGGATGATCACTGTCTGATCGGAGCTGCAGATTGCAGTTCATTCCAGAGCTCAATAGCTGTGTAAGAACTATTGCAGTTTCTATCCCATTCATAGCAGACTGAAGGCATGGACAGGCAGAGACTGAATAGTTAGGCATCACTGACAAAAAAGAAAAGGAGAGGAGTGAAGTAGTGTGTGTGTGTGTGTGTGCCTGGGTGTAGGTATGTGTGTGTGTGAGCGTGTGTGTGTGTGTGTGAGAGAGAGAGAGAGAGAGAGAGAGAGACAGCAGAAGGAAGAAACAGATAAAAGAAAGATCCTGTATGTCAGCATGTGAATGAAAGATGCATAGGAGACTGAGCGATTGTTTTCTGTGCTCAATTATCTACTCTCCTCAGCATCAGCCTCAAAGCTTCATTTATCAGTTTAAAGGGCAAGTGTGCCAATAAGACCTCCGGCCTGTGCACTGCCCCTCCTTCTCCCTTTCATTGGAGGGTAAATTGAGAGATGCTGGTCAATGGGCTGCAGGAAAAACGATTTCTTCTGATGTTTTGTCTGTGTTGGGTAAACTTCCAAGCCACAAACTTTGGCCAGTGTGGAGGTATTGAGCAGCCTGTTCGCCCAGTTTCCTCCCTTTTGTTGCTGTTTCCCCATGGAGTGTCCGCAAAGGTCTCGGACTGGCCTGTTAAAACGCTTTTAAAGGAGACTCACAGTGTGAGATGAGTCAGAAGGCTTGGCTTTTGTCTCAGCCCAAGGACTCGGCAAGTCGCTGCTTCATATCTGGACTTCACACCCATACACCAGCTCCGGCTGGACGTTTTGTAAAGCTCTGGCTTTTCATCTCACAAATCTCTTCCTCCTGCTCGGCCTTTGTGTGCTAAGCCCCACTGATTAATGGTGTATACCAGGGGAGCGCAGCACTCCTCACAGTCAACAATGCCAAAAGGATGATTTAGCCATCGTCAAAGCAACTCGCAAACCAGCATTACAAAAGGCATTTCTCTGCATGCAAATGAAGCTGTCCTTTTCAGATCTTTTGATGCATCTTTACGTTTGATCTCACTCCTTTACCCGCCCGCTTCCCTCACTCTTATCTCATTCTCTCATTCCCATCTCCATGTGTTAAACCTTCCACTTCTCCCGAAAATAATCAAATGTATGATTTTATCCCGAAAAGAAACTTGTAAGTTGTTGCACAGCCCCCTGAAAACACTCTTAGAAGGAATATAGGGAGCAATGCCCATAATCCATCTCTTACGAGATCCCTGGAGCATTAATTTCCATAACATTTATTACTGCAACCGTGAATCATGCTCCACGGAAGTACGGCATTTGACTGATTTACATAGTTTCCTCAACATCACTTGGCATTTGATTCAGCATGAAAAAGCTGATCTAAATACACTATAACTCTAAACACACTGGAGCTTAAAGAGCATTTTGATATGTAATTAATGGACAAGATTAAGTACAAAAGTGCCATATTTCTCACTACATTGAGTATACATTTGTAGGATTCGTATTTTACACATAAACTTTTCTGTTTTATAAGAACAGATTCAAAGGTGACACATTCAGCCTGAACACCTTTTCCAATGACTGGGTCATTACAAAGCAATTTTCTACAACATTATGTCTCTGCACAAAACTACACTAGCACTTAACTGGTCCTAGTTCCATGAGCCAAAAAATGGCTTAACTGTCATATATGCCCATTTTGAGACTGCAAACATACTTTCTTAATCATATATGCACACACAAACACACACATAGATGTAATTACATGTGTGTGTATGTGTCCATGTGTATGTGTGTGTGTTTATTACTATATATTACAGAATAAAAGATTAGAAAGTGGTTCTGTAAAAATCAAATATATATTTTTATACATACATTCACACAAATATCATATTTAGAAAGCATATCATATTTAGTCCCTGTAGACTTATCAGAGGATGTGCCATTGCTAGAAATTGCTCAGTTCTGGGGAAGTCTCTCAAGTATGTGTCTGCAAAAAGCTTTAAGCTACAGTTTGTGAAAACAAACATAGTATTTTCTATGAAATATTTACCTGTCTTACAATCAATCAATGTCCCCTCAAGGACACTCAGTATTCTTTTATCCCTGTTTGTTTCCATGCTACTGCAAAATTCCACTTTCAATTACCATCATAAAATGATTCAAGCCAATAAAGAACATCCATTTAGGAGGCTTTATTATTTCCCTTTTAAGTTCCCTGCAGATGAAGCTATACTGCGTTTCAAATTTTAATAAATTAACTAATTCATGTCTGTCTTACATATGGAAGAGGGAGAATGAACTAAACAGGATTGCTAATAGATTTTCATATGAAACATCTGACTCCTGTTTTCTGCTCACTCTTCCTCTGATCTATTATTTCTAGGCTGTAAATTCGTTCTGGTATCCAGCCGTTGTTTGTATTGTCAGTTCTATGTGAAGGGACGCATAGTGCTGAACAACCAAAATGATTCTCTCTGCCACATTATAACTTGACGTTCTGCTCTACTGCTATTGGAATACATTAATATATATCACACCATACAACAAAGAACACATTGGATAGCGCTCCATGCAACACAGCAAGATATACGGCTGTCCTGTCATTGTTGAGTGACTGCAATATCCATCAATAGGAAGGAACTGCAGTTGTACAATCATTCAGTAACAAGTTTTTCACAGAGTCCGGGAAAACAGTTAATCAGCAGAAAATGTCGCATTCATAATCGAATTTGTTTGCATATCATTGTTTGGAAAGGAGTGCCAGCCAAAACAAAGAGCTGTGATTAATTGTATTATCCGCTGACATGAGTTCTCTGAAAAGATTTGTTCCGTTTTACAAGAGAGAAAGACAGTTTTGTGCATTCAGCACCACATTGCACCACGCACTGTTTTTCAGTGGCGTTCACTCACATACGTACATTTGTTTTTGTGCAATGTCAGGACATATGGCCAAACACATTGTAGCACATTGTAGCATTGCAGGGTACCTCAGAGACCTAAGATTTCAAGCTATAGGTCACTGTTCTCATCTTCAAAAGCTGAACTCTGCTTTTTTCCACCACTCTCTTCCGCTGCCTCGCTACATTGTAGCACTCTAGAGACCCTGAGACTTAACTTGTTACAACACATAACTTCCAAACCAAAAACCCACACACTTTTCAAAGTGCATAGGAGCACAGTGAAAAATATGCCCTCTAAACAGTCAGTGTAGGGAGTAACGCATTACAAAAGTAACTAATTACTGTGATGCACTGCTATTTGCTGTAACGCGGTAATGTAAGGCATTACAGAATAAAAATGTGTAATATTTTACTCGGTACAATCGTCAGTAATGCGTGTTACAATGTATTTTAAAACCGGAAATACATTTTTTTTCTCTTTCATATAAATTCGCCAAAATCACAGCAAGATCAGCAGAAGAGACACGTCTGTGCAAAATGTTTCACTTCTTGTAGTCAAACAGAGGGAAGAGTAGGGTGACATCCTGTTTTTCCCGGACATGTCCCGTTTTTGAGACCTGTGTCCAACATCCGGCTGGAATTTTAGAATACTTCGGGATTTGAGCTGCCTAAACATTCATCATTTTATGGGCATCACTCATAACCTAAAAGTCCAGAAGGGCGTCGGCCTGAGATACATGCGGCCGAGATGCGCATTAAAGATCTAACAACCCCGGACCGGCCCAGCTGGTAAAGAAAGTCCCGCTAAGGCGTCCTCTTCTTCACAATCCCAAATCTGGGCACCCTACAGATGACTGAACCTACAGCTGATCTAATGTCGGATAGTACTGTCGCCTTCCACTGGATGTGTTATGAGCTAATTGAGCATCATGAGCTATATTTACAAAATCCATATTTCCAGTTATTTTGGCGATAGTAACTTAAAAGTAATGCAATAGTAGTGTAATGCCTTACATTTTAAATACAGTAATATTGTAATGTAATGAATTACTTTGAAATGACCGTAACAAGTCATAAACAGCACTGGTCCCCCACAATGTTGTGGGTCTGTTTCTCTTCCAGGTGCAAGGGGAGCCTTGGCATCATGAACTCTGGAGTACCAGAGTTCTGTCCTCTGCCTTAAAACTAAAAATGAACCATCACTGGGTCTTTCAACAAGATAATGATCCAAAACATATGGCTGAATCAACACAGAAATGGTTCAGCAGACACAAAATCAACCTCCAGCGTCGTCTCAGGTTTTCTACGAGATTTAGGTCTGGGGACTGAGGGCTGAGCTGAAGAGGAGAGTGCATAAGAGAGGACCCAGGCCATCTGGAGAAAGATCCCTCTCTCTGTATTCTCCAGGCTTGGGGAATGTTATAGCTGTATCCAAATTGTTGAAGCCAAATTTAGTTCGTATCTGCTTTTGGTTTAAACTGCCTGACATTTTGCTAACCTTTAGATAAGAACTTTTATTTTGACATAGCGTTAGGTCACCTGTACAGATAAAGGTGGCGTCTTCCACATGGTTCTTGGTCTCAGGTAGACAGTGGAAGATCCACAGTCGAATAGTTTTTACCACTTCCACCTTAAAGGTTGAACTTGATTGGAAGGTGAGGGGGGGCAATTCTGGACAATAAGCCGCTATTTTTTCCACAAATTTTCCCAAATTTTGAACCCTGTGGGCCCGATAATATACACGGCGCAACGTGCTTTCGTCACTGGCGCAACCCATCATTGCTATATTGTGGTTGGTTCATTGCATGCTACGCCCAAGACACTCCTATGACTAATTTCTTTAGGACAACCCATTTGAAAGTTAATTTTTCCTGCTGTGATTATACCGTTCTGCGCTGGCCCCTCTCCCAAAGACAATTGCGCTTCTGACTTCAGACAATGTGCAACTGACCGTGAAAATCAGGCCCTGTGTGTCTAATAACACCGTGCAGCTAATGCATGTTTTTTTTTTCATGATGGTAAAAACATTTCTCCTCGTAACCGGACCCGGAGCCAGACACAGATTTGTGGACGGACCTTTGGGGGGCGACACATTTTATCGGCTCGTTTTGGGTCGATATGTTTTATGCGCATCTCGGCACATCTGTGACGAGTGTTTAGGCTCAAACTCCTGGACCAATCCCGGAGGCTCGTATTCCCAGGAGGCGGGGGCCGATGGAGTCTGAGGGCGGGGCACGGCCCCCTAAGCTCCGCCCATGATGAAGATAAGGAAGATGAAGGAGATTAATGACTTTTCCTGGTAACTGCAGTATATATACCGTGTATATTTTTACCGGCCGGTAGGAGATGGAATGTTGTTCCTGCACTGTTCAGTAAAACAGCCGAAGCAACATAATGTGTGTGTTACTGATGCGTACGTATATGTGTGTTGTGTGTTACAGACACTGTTCGAAAAATAAAACCATGTGCAATATGTATTTGTTTATGTTACCTCCTTAAAAGTTAAAAAAAAAATCTCATATTACAGCGTGAGAGGCTTATAATCCGGTGCGGCTTGTACAAGTACAGAATAGACTTTCTTTCTAAAATTAGAGCATGCAGCTTTTAATCAGGTGCGCTCTGCAGTCCAGAGTTTACAGTAGTAAATTTTAATTAATCAATTTACAGCCCTACATTTAGCAGTATAAAATATAATTGAACAGGAAGTCGAAATATTCAGACATATGATAACAGCTGATGTTGAAAAATGAGCATTTATTTTATTTTATATTTTTCTTTTTATTGTTTTAATTATTTATTCATTTTGCTGTTTCATAATGTCTCCATTTCACCTTGTTTCTGGTATTCTGTGTCCAGTGATATTCCAGTCTCTACAGCGTCTAGTGGACCTGTGGAAGATAATGCCTTTTGGGACGGGCAGACTTTCCGGTGTCTTATCCTGACGCCATCTGCAGACAGTCCAATAAATCTTTCTTATGATTAAATTTGAGCAAAAAGGACTCGGTTTGTTCTTGCTGTGAACCTCTGACACCTGGGCGACTCTCTCTGGCTTTTTGGCGAATTTCCGCAACACAGCCTAATAATGAGAAACATTACACATGTTGATTACATTTCAAAATAATGCACAAAAAATTACATGTAAATGAGTTTTTTGGCAAACTGGCCATTGCTGTTTTCATCCCGACCTCGTCCTGATTGTAATTAATCCATTGCTTTAGGAAGCTCTCTGACCTCCAGCTACGTTCAGACCTTGAGACTCTCCAGCCTGAAGATCACGCATAATGAGGAAGAACGTTCAGCACAGAGCATGTGCAGATAGATGGGACATTGCATTAGCATGAGCATTCGCATGTTTTAACATTCACTGAGGTTAGACGGTGGCATTTACCTCAAAACAAAGTTCCAGCTGAGCCTGAGAGGATCAAGAGCAATTATCTGCTGTCATCATATTAATTAATTAAATATGGCTTGTAATTGTGAGGTCCATTGCTGAGAGATATGTCAGTTTGAATTTAGTGGCTAGGACACCCAATATATCTGCATGTCTAATGCATATAGTTTTAAAGCCATTTATCACAGTGTGTCAATGTGTAAAATTAATATTAGAATAAATGCAAACACACTAGAAAGTAGTAAAAAGTATTGGTTTAATTTATAAGATTTCTCCTCGGTTCTTCCAGCAGTGTGGATTTGTGAAATTCAGCAACAGGGAACACAATGAATTACTGAGCATCCTTACTAAATCCAATGTAAGAATATGTGAAAATATCATTATATAGAAATGTATGTAAAGTTGTATATGTTCTCAAATGAAGGATTTGGTGGAAG